>JMNB01004213.1:0-18362 GCA_000733645.1 Beauveria rudraprayagi
GGCTCCAACTAGTTACGTTGGCATTTTTTTTTTTTTTTGTGCGAATCGACCTTGTTCCTCCCTAATAAATAACTAGAACTGTGTGGCACGGATGCCCCCGTGGAGCCCAACGTCGGACTCTAGATTTAGGTTGCCCACACGCAACCAATGATGATGGATGGATTTCGAGTCTCGATGATTTGATCACTCCGGAATGCGCGGCTCATCAAGGCTAGATGGATTTTTGTAGGCCCGGACACACTCGCATGACGATATTGACTCGTGCGAATCTGGCGGCATCTTGATGCCGAGCTCTGGGTGTCAAAGCACTAGTAAAGGGCGAGAGTATTTAAAGAGGCAAGACGCTTCTCCGAGTTCTGTCGTTGAAGCACCAACTAGATTGTTGAAAAGTATCCAACACAAACCGTCTGCCAACTTGTCAGAAGCTCTTTAGCTCGATTTAAAGGCAGCCACATCGGGATCGTGCAGCTACGATGATGCTTAGCTCAAAAACATTACTACTTCTGTCCTTGACAGGTAGTGCTTACGGTGCGCCACAGTAAGAAAACGACCTCTTTTTTTTTTTTTTTTTTTTTTTTTTTTCTTCTCAACATGTTACTACTACTGCATGACAAGACGCTGACAGGGGGTTCCCAACTACAAGAATCAAGTATGCCGGAAACACTGGCCCGATCGCTGGCGTCACCCCCCCCTTGGCTAGCGTGCAGGCTCCGGTCGGCGGCCTTCGCGGCGATGCCAGTCTTTTGGGCGGCAACGCCAAGATTCCCGACGTGACAAAGGAGAGCGCCGAGGTGGACGATCCCACGCTGGTACCGGGCCAAGACGCCGATGCCGACCTGGGCCTGTACCTCGACTTGAACAGCGCGGACAAGCCGGAGCCGTACCGCGGCAGCAAGGGCGCCTCGGCCGACGGCGCGCGCACGTTTGCGTACGAGAAGCTGAACCCGGACCTCTTTGCGCCGCCGGGCACCGACGCCGGCAGCGTGCCCAACGCCATGTGGCCGATGGGCCTGTCGCACAACCGCTTCGGGTCCGGCGAAAAGTCGGGCTGGGCGCGGCAGCAAAACACGGACGTGCTGCCGAGCGCGACCGCCATGGCGGGCGTCGACATGAAGCTCGCGCCCAACGCGTACCGCGAGCTGCACTGGCACACGGCGGCCGAGTGGGCGCTGGTCTTGAAGGGGTGCGTGCGCGTCGCCGCCGTCAATGACGAGTCGCAGACGTTTACCGACGACTTGTGCGCCGGCGACGTCTGGTTTTTCCCGGCCGGCGTGCCGCACTCGATTCAGGCCTTTGATGAGGGCGTCGAGTTTTTGCTCGTCTTTGACCAGGGCGACTTTGACGAGAATGGCACCTTTCTCGTGTCGGAAATGTTTGCGCGCACGCCCACGTCGGTGCTGGCCAAGAACTTTGCGGCCCCCGTCGACGCCTTTCGGGACATTCCGCAAAAGGAGCTCTACATTTTCGACGGCACGCCGCAGCCCAAGGATATTGCCAAACAAACCGTCACGGGCCCCGCGGGCGCCGTGCCCGTCGCGCACGCTTACACGTACCACTGGTCGCAGCAGGAACCGTTTGAGACGCCCGGCGGCACCGTCAAGATTCTCGATCCGACGAGCTTTCCCATTGCCGCGGGCTTCTCCGCCGCGCTCGTCACGGTGCGGCCGGGCGCGATGCGCGAGATGCACTGGCACACGACCTCTGACGAATGGGACTATTTCCTGCAGGGCTCCGGCCGCGCCACCGTGTACAAGGCGCCCGACGCCGGGCGCACCTTTGACTTTACCGCCGGCGACGTCGGGTATATCCCGAAAGCGGGCGCGCACTATGTCGAGAATACGGGCACCGAGGACCTCGTGTTTCTGGAGGTGCTGCAGGCGCCCAAGTTTACCGACATTTCCGTCGCGCAGTGGCTGGCGCTCACGCCCAAGCAAGTCGTCAAGGATCACTTGCATCTGGACGACGCGGTGCTGGATAACATTCCCAAGGAAAAGACGATACTCAAGCAGGGAAACACAAACTTGACTGCTTTGAGCTCATGATTTTAATTTTAGTACATTTTCTTTTCTTTTTCTTTTTTTTTTTTTCGGTCAATTCTTCTCGCATGGTTGCATATATGGAGCTTCCTGGCGTTGTTCAGTCTTGCCTTGTTTTCTTTATTATTAGTGTTGGTACTGTTTATTCTCTCATGGCGATCCCTGGGCGGTTGCAGCGATGTATTTTGGCAAAATAATTAGTACGCCCTCACAATCACTAATTCTGCATGATGCTGTCCATGCCTCGAATCAATCACTAATTTTAGATGATGCTGTCCATGCCTTGAATCAATCACTAATTCTACATGATGCTGTCCATGCCTCGAATCAATCACTACTTTTAGATGATGCTGTCCATGCCTTGAATCAATCACTAATTTTCAATGATGCTGTCCATGCCTCGAATCAATCACTAATTCTACATGATGCTATCCGTGCCTCGAATCCTAAAATTATCAATGATGCTATCCCTACCTCTAATCCTAAAATTCAGTTTCTAATTTTGTTCCCGGCCCGTGATGTATTGTCACGTAAGCAGGCCTACACCTTCTCTCCCTATTTATCATTGTACCTTTTTCGCAACCGCTGCGTCATTGACGCGAGACGACAAATAGCCTTTTACACTATCCAAGTATCCAGCCCGCCCACACTCAAAAGCCAACCAGGATAAAATGACGGCATGCGAGAGAATATTGGCAAATGCAAACACACCAAGTTCCGCCTCGGCCATGTCTTGCACCGCGTGCCCGACGCCAAAAAACTCGTGCACTTTTTCCTGCGGCAAGAAGCTCAGCGCGTAGCCAATGCCGTAGAGCAAGCTCAGGGTAACTCGCTCGACCGAGATGAAGCTGGCGCAGATTGTGTGCAGCACCGCCCATTTCCGGTGCTGCGCAAAGTTCCTGGCCCGCGCCGTCACGGCCGTTTTGTAAACGGTCAGCCAGTAGAATGGGGCAATCACCCAGAGCGTGAGCTCAAACGTCGGCCAGCGGAGGATGGGACCGAGGCCTTTTAAGCTGTGCATGTGGAAGACGTTGGCGTGGGTGTATGCAGTCTTTGATAGAAAGAACCAGTACCCGGACATGCTGAGCACCAGCGAGAGGGAGAGGATGGCGTAGCCGGCTGCGCGGTGGGCAAGAGGCCATTTCTTTCGCAAGGTCTCGACGTGCTGCAGCGGCATGGCGATGCTCCAAAGGACAGCCGGCAAAACGTGCAGCAAATGATATATCGATACCGGGGCCGATTCTTTGCGGTAGTTTAAAAAGTGCTCCTCGGACTTTTTTTCCTTGCCGTGTTAGTTGTGTATATATCCTGAGAAATGGCGGCGGGGACGGAAAGATGGAAAACTGTTCCGGCAGGCGACTTGTAGTAAACAATTTAGCTTGGTCATTCTTTCGAAAAGGGCTGTGATAACCAGCGACGGAAAAAAAGGCGTAGATGATCATGAGGCTGCTCAACGGGACCAAGACTTTTTGCGAGATGCGCCATGCAGATTTGGCAGCCATCTTGGTAAAAGACTCTGGTCTGCGCTTCAGAGGTAAAACATGCTCGAGGCCAATTTTTGCGAAGAAAAAAAAAAAAAAAAAAAAAAAAAAAAAAAACTCCGTGGCCGTTTTTAAAGCAATTGGTAACAATCTAACTAGTTGTTACATGTGACAGTCTCTCGTGTTTTTTGGTCTTGCCGGTTACCAGGCCGTTAAAGGCTAAATAAGTCAAGAGGTCAAGGCACAACCCCGCAGTAACTCTACCGGCGACTCGGGCTGGCGTGTTCACCTCACAATTGACCATTAGCAAGCGTCCCAACACTTTTTTGCAACTCAAGATTTAGTCAAGCTGATCTTTGAATTACAGGGGAGTAAGCAGGGTCACTTGGCAGCTGCAGCATCCAATCATGTCGCCATAGTTATATATATAATAAGAGGCACGTACCCCTTGCTGCATCTTCCTCTTTATTTCTAAGAGCTGAGCTTCTTAATGTAGTATGTTATTGAGCGTGAAATCTGAAAAAAAAAAAAAAAAAAAAAAAAAAAAAAAAAAAAAAAAAAAAAAAAAAAAGAAGAAGAAGAAATTATATCCTTGACGAACTATGCCATGTATTTCTCAGGATATATATTGCAACCCCGTGCCAACGCGTCACCCAGTCACGGTTGCCGCCAACGTCGTCAGAGTTGCGACAGTAAACAAAACGGCAGCCACGAGAAAAGGCAAGCCGATCCATATCCCGCCCAGCTTCAGACCCCACTTCAAGGCCGTCGAGAAGACTGGCCCTCCGACAATGAGGCCAGCATACGTGACGGACGTGACGCCAGAGTACAGCAGGCTCAGGAACCGCGGTTCCACCATGGCCGTGAGGAAGCTGCGCGCCGTGACGGTGAAGCTAAAGCCCAGCGCGATAAAGGTCTGGCCAAGCACCAGGCCAAGTGGATTGGACGAGAGAAAGATCAAGACGGATCCGACGGCGAGGCAGACACCGCTGATGAGCGTGACGTACTTGTCCGCCTGCCACTGAACGAGGCCTCTTTGCTTGGTGAAGAATCGGACGAGGTGAGGAATCACCCAGAATAGTACGACTAGGTTGATTCCAGCACGAAGAGGGAGGAGGTAAGACGCCTAAAAAGAGGTTGGACATGTTAGAGTTACAAGTGTTGAAAGGTTTAATCGCACACGGCTGAGTGCTGGGGTGGTAGGTATGCTGAGAACCTTTGCATAGTTCCAGCTAAACTTGAAAGAGCTAAACTGGAGTAACACGCTCGAGAATTGACGACTTAGCTGACAGCAGAAAAAGGCCACGAGCATTAGCAATACATCTCTCGACAGCCAATGGCCAACGGCATTGACTGATGTCGAAGCCGACGCAGGTTTCTGCAGATTGGTGGCGGCGACAGATTCAATAATAGGGTTCGAGGATACATTTCCATCGTCATGATGGTCTCCGCCACATATCGACTCGTATTTCGGGGGCGACGAAGGAAAGTAGCGACCGAGAAACAGCAGCACAATGACCAAGGTTGCTGCCAGGATGCCAACGCTACCGAGTATTGGTATCCAAGGATTCGTGGACACAAACGCAGAGCCCAAGGGGATGGAGATTATCTCCGACATTAAAACGGCGGCTTGAATGTAGGAAAAAGATGTCGTTCTTTTTTGCACAAGACGAAACGAACCTTGGTTAGCCAAGGCGTTTGGCAAGGCGTTTGGGCAAATTCTGACGCTTGGCGCACCGACTTACCTTTGCTGTGGCGTACACATGTCGGCAATCATGGTGTAGCACATGGCCATTACAGTTGCTCCGCCGCCTCCGATTAGTTGAAAGACGCCAGAGAACCACAAGGCGCGCAGCGGCAGTTTTTGGGGCAGCCAGCCTGGTGTTGTTGCTGTTGTAAGTTGATGTGCAATGAATCTACGTGACAAGTAGAGCACCAAAATGACACTTTTACTAGAGAAAAAGCAATACGAGAAAATGGTGGCAAGCGAAAAAGAAGAAGAAAAAAATTTGAAGAAGAAAAATAATAAAGGGGGAAAGGGAGAAAGGAACACTTACATACTATGGCGAGCCAACACTCGCTCAGCAAGCTGCCAAAGAGAGCCAGCACAAGGACATTTGTGCGACCAATGTGATTTGCCAAAGCACCGTAGGGAATGGAAACTAGGACGCCTAGAATTTATGCGTTAAAAAGTGAAAAAAAAAAAAAAAAGAAAAAAGGAAAAAAAAAGGGAAAAAAAAAGAAAAAAGAAAAAAGTTAAAAACAAAAATCAGGGATAGAAGAAGAAAAGAGCAGACTGGGACACTGTCCGTATGTACCTGGGATAGTATCAAACGTTTCTTTCCAACCGTTAATGACAGCCAGCTCCGCCTGCACGGGCTCAACTTTGCAGTCGCCCACTCGAGAATCGCCGCTCCCTCCCCACGCATCGTAATAGTTGCGACATAGTATATCCTCAAAAATGACGAGCCGGGGCGTCATGGGCACGCTGGCGACCACGTCTGATATTAAAATAATGACGCTAACCGCGACGGTGACCTTGAAGACGGTTGGCGATGCGCCGCCAGGCCGAAAATACGCATCGGGCCTGCTTTCCTCGTCGGATGGCCATGTTTGGCCCGGAATCCGTAGCAGTGGGGATTCTTCCGCATACTGTCCGTCGTCGTCGTCGACCTCGTCCTCTTGGTCTGCAAGCCGCAATCGGTCCTCTGTGCCGAGCATGGTGAGAGAAGGAGCCTATATACCTGCTAGCTATCGGTATACTGATCTGGCCAGGTCTTGGGATAGCTGTTTTGTTTGTCAAGAGGGCATGCGAGTAGATGAGGGGGTTTAATTTTCAATAATGAAGCCGCTCCAGAGAAATGCACTGAACAATGAACCGTCATGATGGGGGAAAAGTTGTTTGAGCGAGCGGAGAAAGCAGGAGCCCAACCCTAACGCACGCAACCGGCGACGTGACTGCCATGTACATGTGTGCTGTATTCGTCATTGCATTTTATATGCCACGCACTAATACGAGTGAATTGCCGTTGTATTTAAACGGTCGCTCGGCAGAGTGAGGTATGCTATCCGCGGCCAGCTACCCGTCTGGCCGTCTACCTTGGGTCTGCAGTAGTGTCGGCCTAAATCTCGCAGGGGCCGTTAGGTCAAATTAGTTTGTAGATGGCGCTTTTCTACGGATTAATTTGTGCAAGTTGCGGGGGGAAACAAGCAAACCTTACCCTACATTGACCGCTTCTCTCTCTCTCTTTTTTTTCTTTCCTTTTTCTTTCTTTCTTTTTTTTTTTTTTTTTTTTTTTTTTTTGGGACCAGTCATTGACTATGGCTGTTCTGACCATGCCTCCCACGTGTCTCTCTCATCACTGTAATCTGTACTTTCGTACTGGTAACTAGTAGGTAGCACTTTGTCACCTAGGCAAGACAGCTCAGTCCTGTGACTTTTGCCAAGGACGAATCGGCGTGCCACGAGGCTGCGCTGCTTGGCTGCCTAGTGAAACGTGTGCATTCAACGGCAGAGGCTGAGACGGCGGCCCAGTTTGTCTCACTTGTATCCCACTCTTTACTGAGCTCAAGATGCCAAGCCACTCGCAAGGATAATGGCTAATTATAGAGAAAGAGGGTCTAGGGCTTGATTACTAGTGGTAGATCCTGAATAGGTAGCACATTGATATACCTTGAACTTGCACAAATACGTCAAGGTACCGTAATGAATTTCAACATCCTTGCATGTGCGCCCTTTTTAGTGGGCAAAATACGTTCCTCGCCAGTCAAACGGCGGGCGCCATGATGGTTGACCATGGGATAGGCTCGCCTCGTGTCCTTCTGTAGGGGTACTCTAAACCCTCTTGGCTCACCAGGTCCACCTCCAAAGAGCCGGCAAGCCGCTATATCATCTACTTTGAAACTTACGAGAGAGATTGGAGTGGCTGGCTTTTTCGAAGCCTATACTTCGTAATGCGTCTACATGAGGAAACACCTCAATAGTGGACAAAAGCAGGCGCCGTCTCTCTACAATCTAACAAGTCAAAGGAGCCAGTATGATCCTTGATGGGCAGTCATGGTCCTCTCTCATACCGCAACAGCGGCTTTTCCGTCCAATGCCATCATGTCTGCCCCAGGAGAGTCACAGGCGCACTTTGACTAACCCCGCACCCCGCACCCCGGCTTGCCGGCCTACACTGGCTACGGCAATGCAGACAAGTCGACGGCGAGGACAGTACTTGAGAGACCTTGAACAACACCACTAGTTTGATCATGTAAGAATCGTGTGACGGATCCGAGCTATTTCGTACCCGTTAGATTCGTGCGCCTTCAAGTCCAAGGTATACCAAGATGCGGACACAAATGAAATCGTAGTCTCATCTCCATAACGGCGACTCGGCCACTACCCGTTTTCTCCGCCGCTGCCTCTTTGAATGCGAAAATGCAGGTCGCATGCAAGAAAAGAAAGGCCAGACATGCTTGTGAGACACAAGATGGGTCTCGGATTCTTCAGGGGCAAATGAAAATGCAGACCGAGTATGGCCGCCCTACTTGTAACCTGCAATCAACAGCACCACGTATTCGTATCCTTCTCTCGCTACAACGTAATCCGCATCTGCTAGTTACCCCTCTTCTAGGTTGTATTCTGGCTAACCTGTCTTTTTTTTTTTTTTCCCGCGGCGGCATTCGAAATGAATCTGCAAGGAAAATGTATTATAGTAATAGGCGCGGCGCCAAGTAGTACCTGCGACAAATCTACGTGAACAGATTTTTGGACCAGTTCAAACCTGTGAGAAGCAGATCAAGATAATGCAAGACGTGAATTCTACACGTAGTCACAGCATATACTTGTAGTTGAAAACTTGCGATACTCATCGACTGGGCAGTCGTGGATCGAAATGAAGACTTTTTCAACCCGCAAAGTATATCGTACCAAAGGCCATGATGCAAAACAAAGAAAGCACATATACCATATTCCTTGCAATAATAAAAGCAGCTTCCTGTGTTTTGCTGCAGGACATCGGCTTGCTACGGGCATTGTGGACATGTGAGATTGCGGCAACGGAGCGCGAATCAAATACGCAGGGCAGCCATGCCACCAAACTTGCTGCCTCAACGACTTGCCCTGGAAGTAAGTTTTTCATTTTTTGAACAGAAGGAACAATCAAAACAACACCCAAGTATTTCTCTACTCGATTCCAAACGTCGGATCAAGCTGTTATCAAGGCCAACATGACTGCTACAAACGTCCCGGACAAGGGCAGGGACACTCTAATCGAGTCCCTCCTGGCCAGCTCCCCGCATAACCCTGCTCTCCTGGAAAAGTTTCACATTCCCAGGTTCAAGCTTCGACTTGCCACTATCGACGCCTGGGGTGTTGAAAAGGGCGAAAGACTGCTCGATATTGGCTGCGGACAAGGCGAGTCCAGTGTCGCTCTCGCTGCCGTGGTTGGCGACACTGGCAACGTGACTGCGATTGATACCGCGCCAATGGACTATGGCCATCCCTTTACGATGCGCGAGGCGCAGCAGCACATTAGGAATTCGGCTCTGGGCCCTCGCATATCCTTTTATCCCGTCGACGCTGCGTCATTCCTGACGGATATATGGAAGCCAAAGGATGCGCCCATTGGCGGAGCCGTTCTCTGCCAATGCCTCTTTTACTTTCCAAATGAATCCGAGGTACAAAGTCTCTTTACTACAATTTCCAATGCCGGCATTGCGCGTATATACGCGGCCGAATGGTCGTATACCCCGTCTCACGAACCGCAGGTTGCGCATGTCCTCGCGACGAGAGCCCAGGCGCTGTACCACTTGTATGATGCCGAGCGTCCACCGGATCCGAGTGATCAAAATGTTCGCTCCGGAGTGGACCAGCAGGCTATTTTGCGAGCGGCAAAGTTGGCTGGGTACAGAGTAGCCAAAGAGACGCTGGTAACGCCTGAACAAGACATGCGCGAGGGCCAGTTTGAAGTCGAGTATGTGCTTGGACCTAGCTTTGAGCAGCGAGTCAAAAACGCACGTCGTTCACAGGTCCAGGAGACTGAAATCAATGATGCTATCCAGGAACTGCAAACAGAATTAGAGAAGCCGCTTTACTCGGGTACTACAAACGTCATGGCCATGGACGTGTGGTGCGCCGTCTTTGAGTTGCAACAGTAGCTAGCGTTTTTCTTCTTCTTCTTCTTTTTTCACAATATCACATACACAAAGGATACGATTGGATACAATTGACCGTCTGGCAAGATTGACATATTCTGTCAAATGTCTTTCATGTGAATATTACATGTATACTTTGCTTCAAGCTCTGCATTACGGTCCTCCAATTACATTCAGCACCCCCCGCGTCCCCAATCTTCCAACACTCTTCAGTTACCGCTTTCAAGCATGCTACTGTTGCTGAACTAGGATCCGCGGCAGCAGCCTCGGTCAACACATTCACAAACACGCTGCGGTGTGCACCCGTCGCCAGGCTGGCCGACACGCAAAAGGCCCACGACATGCATCTCAACTCTCCAGCCCCAAAGGAAACCTTGTCCCATTGTGGTACAGACTTTTCAAGCGCATCTCTAATCTCTGGCACGCCCGGGTGACATCCCGATGTGATTGTGTGGATGTAAATGGCAATGGCATGCGCATAAATGAGCGTCTGCGCATTAGTTACTCCCCTTTTTGCTTCTGGTAAGAAGACGCGTAAAAGAATTTTCGACGCGAGAGATGACGATACTTACTGGATCCGATGTTCAATTGTCGACAAGATATTCTCTGTTTTGCTGACCAATTCTCTCATGCTCAGCCTATTCTCGGCATCCTGGTCTCTTTTCCAGATGGCAACGTGGACGGCGTCCAAGAGAGCGACAAGAACCCAGCAATCAAAGCCAGCAACTTGCAAAAACGTCTCGTCCAATGTTGTCGACGACAGAATGCGACGATATAGGCTGGCGGCGGTAGGTAAAGACTGGCACGATGAAGAGTGTAATATGTGTACCCAAATCAATATGCAGGTGAAGAAATCGACGGCTCTGCGCTCCATGCTAGAAACTGGGGGTGTACTGGCCGACTTGATCGGAGATGGCTCAACTACATAGCCACGATCCTCGGATAACCTGGCTAGAGCGTCCGAGGCCGAATCAATGTAGGTTAATGTGCCGTCAACATTTTCACTCAATGACTGTCTTCATGTTAGAGTCGGCCTTTACGCAATAAATCAGCGCCAAAGAACTTGTACCTCGAGCATCGCCAGCTGAACACTGCATAGTACCGTCTCTCTCGCGGTCCAGTCCAGTGATTGGTCATTGCCTCCGCCATTCACCTTGACGAGATTGCAGTAAAGTTCCATTGCCTTGATCCTAAATCCATCATATTCTCGAAAATACTCGGTGCGCTGGCCATGGTACGGCGGTGTTTTCAGAAACTCATAGTACGCACTCGTGCTTAGAGCGGCGTAGAAGAAAGCAGGCGAGCGCTGAAGCAGCCACATTAGCCATGCTCTGTCTGTTATGGACGAGGATTGGTAGCACGGATGCAGTCTGCCAAAGTTTTGACCAAGAAACTGCATCATGAGCTCAATCTCTCGCTCCTGCAATGTGGGGTTATGAATCGATGCCGAGGCAAAAGTTTGCATCGCCGCACAAGTACATTTCTCCCCAGCACTGTCTCTTTGGGGGCTCTCAACTGAACCATTCAATGTCGTCGCTGAAGATTCGAACAATGTCGGAGTCGAGCTCAACAGCCCCTCCATGCCATCAACCCAGAAATCCGACAACTCGAATGGCGTATTCGGAGTTGGAAGACTGGGTTGCGGATCAAGGATAGCAAGTTCGTACAGCTCTCGGTCTTGCTCCTCGGTCGACTGAGGCGGCGACGGCTGCAGCGTCATGTCCGGCGGTGAGGTAAAAACGAGCCCGGGAGAAGGGCAAATCCTGTCATCATCCTGAACATGGAAAGACTGTCGCTCTGCATGTTGCTCCAAGTGTTGTGGAAGCTGCGAGTGCCAGCGTGTCCGTGAGCGGCGCCGAAGTTGGAGTCTCTCAACCTCTTCCTGTTCCCGCTGTCCTCTGTCTTTCCAGGCAGGCCTAGGGCCGTAGCCATGGCACACAACGCCTCTAGACTTGCAATTGGAACACGGCAAGCCGTCTTCGGAGCATTTTTTGCGCCGCAGCCGGCAGGTCCAGCAACCGGACTTGCTGCGTTGATTGACCATGACGCGATATGGAGCGCAGCCAGAAAATGTTCAGATACTTGAAGACATTAACAGCTGTTTGTATTGCACAGAATTAGACACCTGTGGCATTCTGAATGCTTGCTTGCTATAATCATGCCCGCGCACCAGCACAATCTCCGTCATGTGCGGAGGAGGAGCTGGGCCAGCGACGCCGGAGAGGATGACGCTGCGAGCTTTCCTGCTGCGAGTTTTCTACCGCTACATCTTTGCAAACAGAAAGCTGAATCTAATACTAGATGCATGACGTACACTATCAGTGGGTATGGTGTTGCGGGAGTAGGTCTTGCCTGTAGATGATGACCTGAAATGGCAAGTGAAGAAGCCGGCCGCCGATCCCCGCCTGGCCGGCACTGAATCCCCGCGATTGCCCCTCCTCATCTAATACTGAGCTATTCAAGATGGCTGGCTGAGAGTATCTGGATAGTTTATCTACGGGGCACAATTTTTTACAGATTGTCACTGCAGCTTAGTAGTACAAAGGCATAAAACCTGGAGCATTATACAAGTCCAAGGGGCCATGGTCTCAAAATATTGCATCTTCAAAAGCAAACCATCTATAAACCCCCGCCAACTATCACAGTAGCCCGCCCCATGGGGCTACTGCAACTGTCTGCTGCAGGACGCCACAGCGAGATGCGACTATCCAATAGTTGCACTTGCGTGGCTTCACGAGGCGGAGCATTACCTCTTCTGCAGCATCGACACATATGCATCCTGTACAGCATTTTGACTTTTCTCCGGAGGGGGGCCCTCGATTCCTTGCGCGCGGGCACTTGCCCGCCACACGTAAGAAGATGTTGACACTTGGACACCCTCTCCTCTCCGTGGTGGCTTGTGACGCGTCACCGGTTCTTGTCTTGGAATTGTAGGAGAAGTTCCGAGGGCGGTCGAGAAGATGGTGTGATTTGCAGCGATACGCGAGCGTACCTGAGCCGGCTCATTCGGCAACACTTTCCAAAGTGCCCCAAAAGCCGACTCCAAAATTTGCCCCTACATGATTAATATCTAATGCAAGAGCTTGGATCGGATCGAAAGGCCCGGGCCTGATTCGAAGGCTTGGTTCGTGTGACGGCATCCTGACTATTTGCAGAGGGGAAGTTTTCCAACAGAAAGCATAACACGTTTGAATGAGCGAATCTGTAGTATTTACTAAGCTCTGGTCAAGCTTTGGTGTACTATCAGTAGACGTGACTGCTCAGACTTTATTGGCGCCAGCCCTTTACTGTCTGTTGCTTATACATGGGAAGCCGCGACGCCTCCTACGGCTTGAAGCGGCAACTACAAGTTGCTAAGCCCGTAGCCCGTAGCTTCATACTGAATTTCCAGTACGACTTTGATCATGTTTCATTCGGAATGGCGGTACAGTTTTAATGGCGGTACAGTTTTTGCCAATTAAACATAGTTGATTGCCACATTGCCAGATAGTTCGTCTCAACTCACAGACTGCTGCCGCAGGACCGACCGTTTGTACAACACAGCCCCGAAAACATCATCGTTAGTATCCAAAAGCCCATCTCTACCATGTTATGATCAGCGAGCAAGGTAATCATAATTTGTCGCTGCAAAGTTCAACACTGATGCAACTGTTGATGGCAAGCAGATGGGCCTGCGCATGGAACAACTGGAAAGACCATCCAACCGGAAAGCTTGGCAAATCGCTGCCTCATTCTGTAACAGTACGTTGACAACGCCAACCTCATGGCTCAGCTGTATCAGTACAGTATTTGGAGATGACTGGTTTTCAGCCTACATGACAAGCCAAACTATCATGGTGAGCCATTTTTGCGCAGGCTTGATTAGGTGACATTCATTACAGCTCCTTTATTGCTGATGACAGCACGTTGGCGCAGAGGAATCTCAGAGGCGTAGGCAGTGACACGCCAATGACCAGACACTTGCGGCACTTTACATTAACTTGGACGATCTTGGCGCCGCGCCTATGCCAGATGGCGCATCTGTGATCTGCGAAGAAGATGTAGTATATAATTAGAACTTTCCAGCTAGTTTCTATTGAACAAGCAGCCAGCAGTTTTTCCTCGAGTCACATTCAATCACTACTTGCCTACTGAAAACCATGAAGCTCTCTTTCATCTCCGTCCTTGCCGCCGGCGTTGCCATTGCTGCGCCCACTCCTCCGGTATGCTGTATGAGTCTGCTGCCACTTTGATAGTCGCCGTACTAATTCGGCCAAAACAAAAAAAGGACAATGCGATTGAGGATTACGTGATTTCTGTGAATAAACGCAGCGACGCCATTGAGGATTACGCCATTCCCGTCAACAAGCGCGGTGACGCTATCGAGGATTACGCCATTCCTGTCAATAAACGCGGAGACGCCATCGAGGACTATGCCATCCCCGTCAACAAGCGTAGTGATGCTATCGAGGACTACGCTATCCCCGTCAATAAACGCGGCGATGCTGTCGAAGATTACGCCATCCCCGTCAACAAGCGTGGAGACGCCATCGAGGATTACGCTATTCCTGTCAATAAACGCGGCGACGCTATCGAGGACTACGTCATTAGTGTCAACTAGTGAATGTTGTTCTACAGAAGGGCATTGTCTATTGTGGTGGTTGCCGCAGATGCATATTTGAGATTTAGTCCCAAAGGTCGCAGATTTCATAGCCACTGTTCAGTACAACTCGATAGCGTTGCCTTTGAGCATGACAATGAAGCCAATCTCTGCATATTATGGAGACTATCAAGTGAAGAAGACATGGCCGCATGCGCATGCAGTAGATGGCTGCTACACCTTGGATCTGACTAGATTGATGCCGAGAAACCAGTGCTCAGTCATCTACACAAACCTCCAGCCTTCTACCAGAAACTACTCTTAGACTCAACTTTAAAGATTCCTACTTCTTTCCAATATTGCCTCAATGTCTAATCACATCATGATGCCTCGATGAAATACGTAAGTGTCATTGCCATTTTTTATTGATAGACTGGCAAAATCTAATGGATTCCATGTGTCGTTTTCAGTCTGTGATCTTCCACCCAGCGCGAGATTGCATCAAAGTCCCGGCATTTATGCTCGAATCCCCACCCCGTGCTGCCTGTATCTCTCGGAGGCGCCGGAAGCCACTCGAGTGTTGTGTCGGCAAAGCACATTATCGTCTGCCGCAAGTAGTCAAAGCAGTGCATGAGATGGGCGCTGCTCACTTGGCCAGTTTTGCCTGCGAGCGCACTGTAGTATCCTTCCCGCGTCATGTACTAAAGGTTTGGCTGGGTTAGTTTAAGAGAGCCGCAATGAGGCAGAGCATATACCCGTGCACTTACCAGACAGTGTAGCTGATGGAAAACGGATACCATGGCTTTTTGCTCGACTACAGATTGGTTTAGGCCAGGCTGGTCTGGGATTACAGTGTCGTTTTTGATGACAACAAACCCGCGACCGACTGATGACCAAAAAACGTGTCAGAAATCTCGCATGAGAAATTAAAAGCTGTAATAGAACGTGATAAAATACCTGGCATCAGGGCATTCCATGCTGTTTCTGACTCGTTGTTCAGGCCAGTTCCGTACAGAGTCTTGAACTCAAAGAGCAGAGGCTTCGCAACTGCGAAAAAAAGAAAATGTTACTTCATTAACGACAAGTGAGCTTGGGTCTAGCCTGGTTTGACTCACTGTCAGGTGGCATCCAGGACTGATGGGATACACTTTCTCGTGGTCTCTGCTGCTTGAGAAATCCCCAGAGCCATAGCAGATTCGTCAAAGCCAGCACAACACTAACAATCCATGGTGCCGTGAATTCGAAGAGCGTAGAAGCCTTTAAGCTTCTCTTTTGCTTAGAGACTTGCATCCGCTCAGCACAACTCATCTTCTCCATCTGATCCAGTGAAATCGAATCCCTCGGTGAGTGCGGACCGCCGCCATTGACGGGAGTGTATCTTGCAGTCCTTGGTACCATTTTTTGGTAATAAAAGAGAGTCACAGCGCCTTGTGGATCTTTTCGATTTTTGGTGGTTTTTTGTATATAATAGTTCGCTCATCAGTTTCTTAGGACAATGGGAAAGCTGCATAGGCCAAGTTTGAACTGACTGTAGGCACTGCATTGCTCGCTGCGGCCCGCGAGCAATGTGCCGGAAGCACCACAGCTCAAAAGTTGGTGACATTGGCCATTGAGCGCCGCGCCACGCCCTGGCGTTCATCGTTATACAAGGTCCTTTGCCGCATATAGTTGCAAAGGTCGTGGTGTCGCGTTCCCCGCGCGGGGTACCGCCGCGCCAAAAGCACCTGTAAGCTGGGGATCCGCATAGCGCCTCTGGAAGAAAAGTCAGTAGGTGACGAAAATGTGAGACTAGAATGCGATTGACTCTATTCAGCGTGCTCTTAGAAAGCTAGAAAACTGCCGTGGGACTTTGAGCAATAAATAAAACTTGTGACAAATTGGTAGACTGGTTCACGTGCAAAATATTACTTGACTGATGTGTAGTTGACTAGAGCTGCTCATTCTACCGGCGGCAGTCAAATACATCTGGCACTCCATTCTCATTCACCCTTGTGGTCGACTAGTCTATTATCCTCTGCCCAGGATCGAATCGCCTCAAAATCTTTGCACATGTGAACTGCCCCTACACCATTGGTGGCTGCCTTGTCCGTGTTTGGGTCTTGTCCTTCCAATGCGGTATCGCCACAGCAGAGCAACGACTGCCTCAGATATCTAAAGCAGTGATCCACGTGTCTGTGCGATTCTGAGCCTCGTCGGTCATGATCGCCATGCTGAGCGTGGCCTTGTTGACCCTCGGCTGAGCCGCTAGTCAAGTCGTTGTATCTATCCATGATGGCGTACTTGACCAGACAATCAGAATGGAAATATATCACACTGTGAAAAGTCTCCAACACTTACCAAGCAATGCATTTGATGGAAAACTGCGATGGAATACGTATCTCGTCCTTGAAAAAGGATAGGGTCTGGCAGCTTATACTGTGCTGAGTCATTGACAGCGATGAAGCCATTTCCTCCTGAATAATTCGGAAAAATTGTCCGTCAGACGACTTCATTGTCGGTCAACACTGGGTTATTTCTTGGCAATGAACTCACTAGGCATGTACGATAGCCAATTATCCCTGGTTTTATTCCTTGACTGCTCCGAGTCGTGGTCAACGGTGGCGGACGGGTCTTTTCGGAACAACATGGGTTTTATAGGGACTATACTGTTTGTCAGTCTGGCTTCAAGAGCTTCAAATTCGACATCGTTCTTGTTTCTCTAGGGGACTTACAATTCGGGACAAGGCTGTTTAGCTCGCCGAGCAATGTTGGAGGGCAGCTATTCTTTTCGCTCATCCGAACGAGAATCGTTTCCAGTACAATCAGTTCCAGAGAGCCAACCAGGAATAACACAATCACAGTGGCAGCTTTTAGCTTGCTCCATGGCTTCTGGCTTGGGCTTCTCGTGCGTGATTGGTGCTCAATGAGAAATTCACTCGATGCTCTAGCCGAGTCCTCATCCTTGAATGAGCGCTCCATGCTTCAACCAAGAGTCACACGGGGCGACTTTGGCGACTCAATCGATGCCCAAATTTCTTTCGAATAATGGCCAAGAAAAAGTATCCTACGACAAATATGAAGAGATGCAAATATTGGTCGAGAGACCAGCGCCTAGTTCCACGACCCAGGATCGGCGGGTCGTATGAGTGGTGTTTGCCTCTCGCGCCAAAGAAACAACAGCGTAGGCGCAACCAACCAGGGTTGCGCCAAGCGCATATAAATGCTCGATTATATAACTCGCTATCACATAATGTATGACGTAGCGCCTGGAGAATGCTGACCTTGCCGAAAAGCGGTCGCTGCACCAAGCCTGCGCCAACTTCTGATCAGGTCGCATATTCTGGCCTGGCAAATCGGATACCAGATGGTCGTTCTGTCCGCAACAGCAACTCTTCAATTCTGGCTCGTCAATGCCAGTAACTGTCTTTCGTTACAGATGGTATTTTTGAGCTTTGGGCCCCTGCCTGACCATGGGATTAGAAAACGTCAAACCGTTGCTGAAGCGGTCCAAAGCGCAGTACATGCCCATCAATGACATCGAGCAAGACGGGCGGGCTGCAGCAAAGTCGTAAGCGCTCCGAAATTGCATATACTTGTGCTTGAATTTGCAGCATTGACACGTTTTTCTAGCGCGGCTTGGGGCGTCATTTTGTTGGCCACTCTGCTCTGCCTCGTTGCAGTCGGAGCTGTCCTTTTGATCGTCTTGGCTATCATCGCCCATGTATACTACTCCCATGCCGTCTCTTTAACCTGCCAGAATCCGACTGTTCGCCAAGAATGGCGCGCTTTGACTAGAGATGAGAAATTCGAGTTTATTCGTGCGGTGAATAAGTTGGCAGAAACCCCATCAAAGCGGCGAGCCAACGGCACCATATACGACGACTTTGCAATTTTACATGGAGCAATTGGATCCTGGGGTGAGTTTATAATCTTTCCCCTTCTCTCATGTTGTCATAAAAAGTCACGGTATACTGACATGATTACAGCTCATCGTTCGGCGTCCTTTCTTCCATGGCATCGCTATACGCTCATCCTATACGAGGAAGCGCTTCGAGAATACGCCGACTTTCAAGGCCACATTCCGTGCGTACCCGAATCAAACTGTCCAAAAAAAAAAAAAAAAAACAGTGCCTTTTGTTTTTACAA
>JMNB01004214.1:0-18225 GCA_000733645.1 Beauveria rudraprayagi
CCCCCCCCCCCCCCCCCATCCCTGCATCATAAAGCTTGAGATTGTGCATTCACACATCATACACCATGACATCTCTTTGCTTTATCAGCTAACCGCCGCACGACAGATGCTTTCATGATCCAGTCGCACCTCATGTTCTACGACACGAGCCACAATTCGCTCGCGACGGTGCTCGAGACGCTGCGGGCCGCCTTTCGGCAGACGGCTCTCAAGATGTGGGCTTACATGCGTTCACTTCACCGAACCTCTCGGCTGCGGCCTGGCTTGGTCAAGAGTATGTGAATTTGCCTGGTTCCAGTCATTTTTTTTTTTTTAGTGTTGTGTCTTTGTTTGCTCTACCTTGTAGAGGTTGAGTATGCTTCCGATTGCCCATGCATTTCAGACTTTTTCAAATGCCTCTTTTCTCGTGTTTACTTTTATTCGTTTTCCCTGCCACCTCTATTCCTTCATCTTACTTGTTTACATCTCTTGCTCCTGCTTTCCAAGCTGGTGTATGCATGAGTGCATAGATCAACAACTAACGCTAACGATGCCCTCTTCTAATATTAGTGACCATCATGAGAACGGTTGAGGCTTCTTACCTTGTTCTGACTAGCAACTTTCGCAAATCAATGTATCGGGGATACGAGTGCTCCATTCGCAAGTCCCAAGTTGTTCGGTACGTTTGCCCTCTCGCCGCCCGTATCAATTCCGTCGTCAAGGCTACGAGTGTGATTGGCAAAGACTAACTTCCCCGTCTTCTCATTTCAGGCAAGCGTATGAAGCGTTTGAAGAGGTCCTGTCTGCTAAGCAGACACAGCATACCGAGGTAGTCGCATGGCTTTGTAGCCAAATAACCAAGTGCCACAACAGCTAGTTATTGCATTACACAGAGTTTTGTGAATTGACAGTTGCTGTGTTTTGTGTGTGATGAATATGGCATGTCTATAATACAAGATGAAAGTGCATTCGCGTGCAATATCGTCTAAATTGTGAGGCCGCTCTGCCACCACCGACGCCCCGAATGCCATCGGAAGAGGTAATAGCCGTCCCAGCGCCAGATTGCGTCGCCAGGGAAGCCAAGCCCCGCCGCTCTGAATATGGAGAGAGGCACAGGTTCCAACAGGTAAATGCCCATGGCAGCCATGTTGTCGTTGAAAAAGTTTGCTGTGCCATAGAGCCACAGGAACGTGAATAGCGCATTCCCAGCACGCCGCGTGGCGATGCCGACGGCTGGCAAGACCTTGTGCGCGAGGAAAGCGAGCTGCTGCTGCACAATGATTCCGACAGCCTGCAGCAAGAAGAAAGCCGGCTGCCGCCAGAGCTTGGTCTGGGGCATGGATGATAGGCTTCCCGAGGCATGCAAGAGACCTGAGACGGCAAACGTGCTCAGCAGGGCCACGAGGTTCCCCACGGCTGTGCCCTTTTGTATCCATCCATGCTTGACGAGGAACGCTGAAGGACCCAAGAACTGCTTCCGAAAGGTTTGGTGCCACCAGGAGCCCCAAAATCCCTCGAGACCTCGGTCAAATACCTCGCCGAGAGAGCCAAAGGCAGAGGCATATATCCAGGGGACGTTTCGAGACGGGTTGCAGTGCAGATTAGCGCAGTAGTGAAGCATATCCACCAAGCTGGACGCCGCCGCCACGGCTGCAAAGGCGCCGGTGATGGAGAACAGCTGTCGGTACGCTTCGAGACGCCACGGAGACAAGCCGGCCAAGTACCAGGGCAGGGCATACTCTACAGACTTTTCCCGGCCAAAGACAAAATACGGGTCCTTTATCATGAATGTGCCGAGAAAGTCCAGCATGAGATATGCCCCCATGAATACTTTGAGCCGGTGCCAGAGAAACGCTGCGGGAGGATGCAAGTATTCGAAACCGTGCTTGGTGACTGAGGGAACAGACGTTACATTGACCAGCTGTCCATCCTGCACAGGGTTCGGCGTATAGGGCCTGGGGATCACAGATATTGAGGTGTTCCAACCAGATCCGCGAAAGCTGAGGACAAGATCTGCAGCCCAGCCCAGCCTGTCAAGCAGGGGTGCTTTGGACGGGAAGCGCTGCCAAACGTAGCGTACATGTCGTCCATTTTCAGGGCGACTGACATTTCGCGATGCTGTGCCGTTTTCTCCGCCTCGAAGCCGAATGTGCGATTCTGTGGCTGCGATTTCACGACCGGTAGCATGTTCTGGCTTGACAAAGGCGTGCGGTGGTGGCGGCGCGTCGCACTTGGCGCAAGCTGCATCTTTCCCACAAGCCACTCGGATGATTCTGGCGGCATCACGCTGTGGGTTAGTCAAAATCATATACTGGAAGCACAACATGGTTCCATATGTCGACATAAGCCCCGAAATCACCGCCCACGCCACATTGACGCTCGACGCCCGCGCCGCCTGCTCGCAGTTGGCGAGGAAAACTAGCGCAAAGATGAACCATCTCGAGCGCCAAAGCCAAGAACGATCGTGGTGGGGAACAGCGATCCAAACAATCGGCACAATGAGCGTGGTGATGAGAGCTTGCGGCAGGACAATGTGGCGGCGGTGTCCTTGTGCAACCTCGCGGAGAAAGGCAGCGCGGTAGTCGGCGAGAGCCAGTGGCACCAACGGACCGGAGGATGATGCCACGACGGGTTGTGCCATTGTTTTCTTCGCCTCTTTGCCTTTTTTTTTTTTGCTTTTTTTTGCTTTTTTTTTTCTTTGTCAAGGCCCTTGGTGGACGTGTCGGCGCGCACACGATGGGGGCCACGAAGCAAAGATTGCAGTAATAAGATGGCTAATATGGATCTGCTGGTCAATGACAATCGGGCTGTGGGGAAAAATCGCAAGTATGCCGAAAAGCCGGGAGGGAAGATGCTAATTGAGTATTAGGCTTGCTCCGACCATGGGCACAGGCAATGTAAAGCAAGCGAAAACCCAGTGGTGATTCAGGGGATGATGATTTTTGATGCACGACAAGCTCAACCTCGCTCACAGCGCGTCCTAGGCCAGGAGTGTCGACAACGTTGTTGTCGACGGGCCTCGAGGGCTTGACCAGAACTAGTAGGCCACAAACGGTCGCTAATAGTTGTAGGCTTCGTAGATGAGATGCAATTTTGCGGGCTGTGAGGAATTTGCTTGTAGATGGAGAGGCGAGCTGCCCAAGAGTGATGTGCAGGCGGACACTTGGTGGCAGGTGGGGAGGAAATTGCGCTGTGCTTACCGTGCAAGTGAGACAGACAAACGCCATGCATGAAATTACAAGAATAAATGATGACTATGTCGTTATAGGGCTAACGGGTCAAAACAAGCTTTATCAAGTAGAAATTGAGCGAATAGAAGGGCAGACGTAGCTGCCGATTATTTTTACAGCTAACTTGGGGATATGCATAGTCGCTAATAGAAGTTGGCGACGCTGTGCATGATAGGTTGTACATTGTCAAGTGGGTGATGAAACAAGACATTGCTGTACTAATATAAATTGAACTTGATGCTTGTTGATTGATTATAAATGATGCTCTGTTTCTGTGTTTCGATTTTCTTCTACTATTTTTGTTGTACTTTTTGTCTTGTTGCGAAACCCCGACCAACCTAGGTAGTTTACTATGGTGGATTGACACGTGCTAGCAATGTAATAATGATACTTGAATAATATCGCCGGGGTACCAACACGAAATGTCACTCAGTTCGCAAGGAATGGGGAAAGGACTCTGCCAACTATAGTTCGAGGCATCTGGTCAAGCCAGACGCACAAGTTAAATACATGGATCAGAACGGGCAGAATGTGGCTGAGTAAACCATGACTCAAGAAGCAGTCACTGTGTACGTCGTAGAATCGAGTAGCTTTCTCTCAAGTATCTTGTCGGGCATTTTGATGCACATGGCTCGTTGTCGTCATTCTCTTAAATTGAAGTAGCCCCCTCGTCGAGCACCTTCTGGCAGATCACTTGGCACATGAGCACCCTCGCCGCTTGACCTCCATAAACCGTGAGCCTGTTCACACCATCGAAAGTGCTCTAAAAATCCATGTCGTGAATAGACTTTATCTCGTGCCTCAAACGCCCATTTCTCGCCTCTAGTACCAATGATATCCTTCTCGACAGCAAGTTGACAACCGGCACAGGACAATCCATGTTCGATTTTGCCAGTTCCTCTGTCGTAATATGGGAGGGCAATGGCGCCCATGAAATTCAGTTTGTTGCTTCGTGATGAGCCCACTGGCTGCCCTAGCGCCGGGGCATTCTTTTTAACAACCGGAATAGCCTGGTGAACACAAATGACCGCAATGCGGGACTTTTGCGGGAGTTCGTCCATCGAATATATGCCTGGTAGAGTCTTGAATGACCTTGACTGGCCTATTTCCACCTTTGTGAGGTGAAATTGTTTCCGGGCAGCGGCAAGAGTTTGCAAGCGGAGCTCAGGTGCAACCTGGAGACATTGGAAACAGCAGCGCTTCCAGATCAAGAGGGATATATAACCAGCGAATTCGCCACACAATTCACAGGCCTCGGTGCACAATATACTGTAGAAGCCGGCTAGAGAGACACTGTCGGCAAGTCGTGTTCGCAACAGGGCGCAGAAGAGGTTGAGTCCATGCGACACCACCATCTGATACTGGTGCAAAGAATCTACCCACTCCTCGATCCAAGACTCGTCTGCCGCAGCTTGAATAGGGATTGCATATCCAGACGGAGTAGCACATTGTACCAGAGCTCTAAGGGCAGCCTGTTGAGGGACCCAAGCCCTCTGTCTGCTGTCGTTCGGAATGGAGTTGCTATTGACGACCGAATATCTGTGTGCTCACGAGCCGAGAACCAGATCAATGCAAGACTGTAGTCTTTACGATGGTAGGCGGCAGTCCGACAAATGGCATCGGCCTGTTCGTCGCAAAAGTGGTACTCGGCGGTAGAGTGGTATCCGAGAATCACACCAGCGGCCATTGTCTTGGTATTTGGTGCGCACACAGTTTGGTGGACCTTTACTGGCAGCCGATCTTTGAAATGGCACCTAGTCACATGTCTGTATTGCCGCGTTAGCTGGAACTCGATTCTCTCGTCAAAGTCGACTCTAGTGACGCAGCCGTGGCTTAGAAAGCTGCACAGCCATTCGGCATTCGGTTCCGACTCGCAGCTCTCGAAAACGGGAGAGGGCTGGGAAGGGAAGCTCAGTTTGAACACACTCACCAAGACAGGGTTTTCGATGGGAGCGCGTTCGGTGCTGTGTTGGGGCTGCAAACAATTCGTAGTGTTGACGGTTAAAACTGGGGATGCCGGCAAATGCATCCGCAACGGTCTAGGAGGAGTGACGGATTTCGGCGCGTCCTTGATGCTTCGTATTAGCAAATGAAGCGGGCATACTGGCGTGCTACGTATCAAATTTGGTGGGATGGCGGACACGACGGGAAGGGAGCGATGGACAAAGCACGACGCATAATGGATGGTGCGACGAAGAACGCCCGTCACGCATCTTACAGATGGTGAAGAAGATAACGCACAACCCTGCACCAAAGCTATTCGGGCGAGCCTCGTGATCCAGAAAGCCCACCACTCACGATTCGATCCTAGAGATTGGCAATCCTACCGGTCCGCTTAGCATATCTCTTGTTTGGCGCTTGGAAGTATACTATTTAAAGCCCAAGAGGCGCAAAAAAGTGTGATCCCGCCCGGGCTTGAACCGGGGACCTTCTCGGTGTTAACGAGATGCCATGACCAACTAGACCACGGGATCTGAATGCTTGAGTTCTTATTCAAACTGTCTTTCATTACAAAGTGGTAAAAAGATTCTCAACATAAGCCAGCCCCAAGAGGTCCTTCAAGGCGTCGCTCACAATTACGTGGGAAGCCGCTCATTTGTCACGTAGCTAAGTGGATGAAACATGAGCTTGGTCCGAGTTGAAATAGCCAGGTGTCTTGCACTCCAATTTCGCCGCAGCAATGTATCAAGCTGCAAAATGACACTATACAAAAATTTAAAATGCCAAATGCCTCCATGTGTAAACCGAACGCGCTGATTTATGTGCAGTGTTACCATAATATCGTACATGAGTGGACATTGCCGACCAAGACGCAATAGTTGGAGATATCCAGTCCAGAACATTAGACTCCAATCATTTCCCCCCTCTTAAGAAATAACAAGGCTATTCAAGGCCAAACGGGCTACTTCGAGTACCCGGACACAGTTCCTGTCTTCTGGCTTACAGCTGCGCGGCGTCATCATGTAGTGCCTATGCGGCGGCAACGTGCCCGCTGCGGCGCACGCGTCCACCAGCTCGTGGCGCTTCTGGCTGCGCTCGTCGAGCGCGGCCACGACATCGCCAAGGCCCATCGAACCGGACGACGTCCCGCCAAAGCGATCCTCCTTGTCGCCGTAGACGTCGAGCCGGATAACGGCCAGCATGATCCGGCGCCACTCGCGCGGTTCGAGCTCCGCGTTGTCGCAGTCCGCCAGCTCAGCGGGAAGCCAGCGTCCGCCGCCGCCGCCTTGGGCTTGATGACGGTCCCATAGGCCGCCCAGCTCACGCACGGAAAGAGGAATGCGGCGGCCCTGCTGCGTCGCCAGGCCGCACTCGCGGTCAATCATTTCAACCATGGCCGTGTACGCGTTGCAGGCTGAGGGCACGAGTGTCGCGAGCAGCATCATGTTCTGAAAAGCCTGTATCGGTGGGGGCTTGGAAACATCCAAGAGGTCGCACGAGCACAGCTTGCAACTGACGACACCCTGCGCAACTCTGGACGCGTGCCGGGCTACGCGCATCGCGGCGCACACGTCCCGGGGCAGATTAGCCAGGGACTCGAGGGCCATGTAGAGCGCGGAGAGACATGGACAGGACACGGTGGGGATCGGGTGCAGGGGCTCGGGGCCTGAGACCCCGGGGGTGTACCCTTGCGGTCCTGGCGAGGCGGCGGCCGCGGCTCTCGCGCGGTGAGGTAGGGGCGAGAAGGACGGCTCCGAGTGAAAGGGCGTGTGCGAGCCGACAGAGAGGTCGGGCGTCGCGACAAAGGCGTTTTGGCTGCCGGTGGGCGGGGCCGCCGCAAAGACGGGGTCGAGAAAGGACAGGTCGTCGTAGGCGCCGATGCCGTCGTGGGCTATGGGCAGCGTTCCGTGAAAGCCTTGCGTTGCCGACGCGCACTCGGCCTGCGAGGCGGGCGTCATAGCGACGCTCTCTTGATAGTAGCCGGGAAGGAGATCGAAAAAGGCCATGTCGGGCGTGCTGGCCTGGTGGTCCAGGAAGTCCAAGGTGTGGTCGCCGAATGACGGCGCGGGCGGTGATGTCGCACCCGGCAAAAATGAGCGAATCTCGGGCGCTGCGGCGGACGGGGCCGAAGAGGAAGCGCTGCGGCTGCGTTGCATGCCGGGCGATGATGATGCCCCACGGCGCCGCGAGGCCGGTGCCTGCTGAGCGGCATCGGGCTCATCCGCCGGGCGTTTCGGTGGCCGGCCCATGCGCTTTTGCGGCGAGTAATAGCAGCGAATGCTCTCGCGACGACAGCGAGCGCAGCCGTCGGCTTCCTTGGAGCAGGCAAGTTTGCGGGAGCCTACAGAGGAGAGACAGAGAGCCTCCTTGTTAGCATTGTCTGCGGGCAGCCTGATCGGAAGTGAATGGGAGAGAGACGTACGACACTCGTCGCAGGCCCGATGTTTAGGGACGTCGCCCGAGGCGGCAGCAAGCTTGGTACCGGCCATGCTTTTGATTCTGGCAGGCGAGAATGGCATAATAAACGGCGTTTACAGAAGGTCGATGGAAAAGGTTGGAAGCAAACGGGATGGGTGGTATCTTGGGGGCGTGACGAGGCTAATAACCATGCAAGTAGGCAAGGTAGGAAGTCGGTGTGCTGCTGACAACGGCCCACGTTTGCCCGGCACTATGCGGTGGTGGGCTGGGCGCTGACTTTGAGCTAGTTTTCCGACGGCGCGTTTGGCGGAAGCTTGGCGAGCGAGAGCAGATTGTGCGGCGAGATGATGGTGGATTAAGGTTAATTCGAGAATCGGTCAAAAAAGCGAGTGAGAAGGAAAGTAGGACAGAAGGGTGGTGGACTTTATAAACCAGCTCGTAGATGCTGTCCTGGTGGAAAAGAAGGCTGGCCAGTGGCTCCGGAAGTTCGGATGGTGGGATGGTTGTGGAGTATAACACGTCTGCATTTGCTTCAAGGCCATGATAGGTTGCCTTGTCGGATATATCATCTGAATGTGGTAGCTGTGATGAGAATAGCGCTTCTTTTAGTCTTGCCCATCACGCTATTCGCAGGGGGTGGTTGCTCACACGTTGCAGGTCAACTGGTGTGGGCATGCAAGCTGGGAACGTCGGTGATGGAAAAACTGACAACTGACAACAAGATGAACCCTCGTTCTCGAAGCAGCTGTCCATAGTTCCGCAAGGGTACAATACACTGCGCCACAGCTTTAATCAGGCTGCCTGCCTATTTTGAGGGGAAATGAGCGTCCGGATGCCTTGGTGACCCTTGTTTGGGTTGGTGGAAAAGAACAACAAGCCACCGAAGCTGAGGTTGCCTTGCTCGATAAACTAGCTCGATTAAGCAGCGCCCCGCCGTAGACGAGAAAAGAGGGGATGTGCCGCTAATTTTAGGGCTGCGGCTATTACTTGGTCATGGAATTTCAAGGCCACGGCGATACGGCGTGCGGCGGTGACGGGGCGCCAATTTTATCAAAAGGGGCTTCCGGTGAGTGTTCACTTGAATGTGATGACTCTTAGAGGCTTTGATGCTGCCAAAATCTACAAGACTGGACGCGGCTGGGCAAAGAGGTTGTTGAATGAGACAAGGCGGTGCCGATTCAGCCGAGCCAAACCAAGTTGAGACGGTGCACCTGTCAAATCAGCAAATCAGCAATCACCCGCTTCTATGCGAGCATAAGAAACGGAATAATCCAAAATGTTTGTCATATTTCGCCTTTCAAGTCTGCTCTTTTCGGCTCGCCGCGGGCGTTTTTATCCGCAGGAGACCCGTCGAAACGGGCAGATGATTTGTTCAATTCCCCCCCTTGCTTAATTGGAAGTCGGGCAGCATCGAGCTAGCCCAGCCCCTCTTGGCGACCAATGGCGATGGAATTGGGTAAGCCTCGCTGCACCGGTGTTGGCTCACCTTGACGGATAATCTTATTGGCGGCCCCGCAGGTACGAGCGAGTTTGTTAATAATAAGAGAGAAAGCCGCTCGTTGTTGGTTTGTAATGCAGTATTTAGAACTAGCGGGAATTGATCGGACGCTTTTGATATATTTAGTCGCGGTGCCGTATTATTGGCAAGGCTTCTTGTGCCCCTCCCCCCCCCAGACTATAATAGCAGATCTGCATGTATAATACGAGCACGGGAACGTGTACTGCAGGGCCCACGACGGCGATTATTAATTATTTGGTACGGATCACCGCTGCAAAAAGCAAAGACTCGTTGAAGCCTTTGTCCGCAGATCGCTCCCACTTCACGGCCCCCCGCCCCGAAAGCACCGTAATGTGGTCCAACGTCCCATGGCATGACCAGGAGTAGAAACCTTCGGCGTCTAATCGCGCGTACCCGACCAATTCCGACTTCCTCGTAGCCAGCATCCTAGGAGTGAGCCTGAAAAATACATGTCTTTATAAGTAGTTACACAGTCGCAAGGCGTCGTTGACATGACCCAGTAGGGAACGAGTTCCTCGGGTCGGCCTTGGCTTCCCGGGCCCGACTTCTTTTTTCCGTGCCAGGTATTTATGACGGATTATCAGTACAACAGTACAACCTCAAGTCAACCTGCATTAGCAGCCCCCGCAAGGCACGGAACCGCCCCGCAGCGGCCATGTCCCCCTTGCTCCAGATTTCAAGGTCGCGGACCACTTGGTGTCTCTGGCGATGTGCTAGCGTTGCGAGGGGAATCACAAGGCATTGATTCCATTGGCTTTGTAGAAAGAGGCTGATCCCCAGAGGAGAAAATGATCCTGAGTGAGCTGATCGAGCCGCTCGTGTATGTAGGGTAGGGCATAAAATGAAGGAGGCCTTGAGGCCCTGTATTTCTTGACCAGATATTCTGCGGGGTAATTGGCATAAATGATCGACTTACGAATAATTACTTGACAACAGCGACCCCCCACCTCTGATCGTCTTTTTAGCTTACTGATATACTATTTTTAAGAAGATATATTTTTAATTCAACATGCATTCGGAAATAAAGTAAATCTCCAACTCGAATTTAGTTGGCTTTCACGCCCTGATTCATGAATGATCTGGAATAGACATTCGTCACAACAAGCCAGAAGTCAAGTAATGCCCACACCAACTATTCAGATTTAGGCACAGCAGTTCCATCTCTGCGTAACACGAAACGCTCGCCTCGGGAACCAATTACGGTTACTTGCTCGGACTTTGAGCCAGCGTCTGGTCGATGCCTTTAGTCCTGCCATCGCGAAAATCTTCACCCCCATGAACGGATCAACTTAATTCCTTTGTCAGCCAGATTTCAGCTTGTTGACTGAAATAAACGACTTTGATTGGCTTAGCTGAATCATGATTGATGCCGATCTGCCGAATTATGAAACTGTTGCCTTTGATCCAAGGCAACCCACCCCCAACCTCACCGAAGATTGGATGACGGGAGTACATAGTACCATCCCAGATCCATTGACATCGTACACGACAAACGATACCGAGTTACTCATAGCGCAATCTATCAATCATCCATCATGGCTTACCCAATCGACACTGCAAGTCTCGATTTGATTGCAAAACTACAACTGGAGGATGCAGAGAGCTTGCTCAAAGGAAAACATGCTGCTGGCACCCAGCCAGATGCTGAATATGCAGCTCAATTGCTCAGGGACGAGCTCGAGCAGATCCGCATCTCCATTGCTGACAATGCCATGTGCCGCAGCATTGCTGCAGCAGTGCTGGCGGATAGCGACGCCATTCAATCCAGCCTCGGCGAAGAACAGCAGGCTACTCGCGACAGAGAGTATGCGGCACACCTGGACTCGATGAATCTTGACTCGGACGATGTTGACTTGGCGAACATTTTGCCACACAAATCCTCATCGGAGCCGCATATTGACGACGAAATGATTGGGAAACTCGCCATCTTGTTCGTTGATGATGGCGAGTTACCCGGCCATGCTTCGTATGCTGTCCGCGGCGAATCATCGGCACAGGGGGCAAGGGCAGGGAGATACGATACGCGACACTGTGTCAGCTGCGAGGAAGACGTGTCGTACATTGACTCGGTTCGTTGCCCCTGCTCCCATGACTACTGCCGTACTTGTATCGCAGGCCTATTCGAGGCTGCGATAAGTGACGAATCTCTTTTCCCCGCTCGATGCTGTCGCCAAGCCATCCCTCTTGGGTTGAATCAGATCTTCATCCCGGCCGAGCTGGCAGGAAGATATCGTGCAAAGGAGGTCGAATATGGCACAGTCAATCGAACATACTGCCACCATTCCTCTTGTTCGACCTTTGTTCCGCCGCAGTTTATTCGAGGTCGTATGGCGGTCTGTGTCAAGTGTCACGGCCGCACGTGCACGGATTGTAAAAGGCCGGACCACCCGGGGGACTGTCTTCCTGATGCAGCCACGTTGGATGTGCTTCGACTAGCAAACGCTCGCGGCTGGCAGCGATGCTCCTCCTGCCATCACGTGGTGGAGCTGAGCACTGGCTGTAACCACATCTGTAAGTTTGGGGAAGGAAAAAGGCGTTTGCCCCAACTGGAAAGGTATTCTAACTCCCATAATAGCTTGTCGCTGTGGTGCTCAATTCTGTTATGTTTGTGGAGAAAAGTGGAAAACTTGTGGTTGTGAGCAGTGGCATGAAAATAGACTGCTAGATCGTGCCAATACCGTTGTAGATCGAGATATGGACCGAGAACTGGATGATGCGGAACGAGCAGTTCGAATGGAACAAGAGCAGCAGAACTTGCGAGACAACCACGAATGTCGACATGAGACTTGGAGAGTTGAGTCAGGCGCCTTTCAGTGCGAGGAATGCCTAGATCATCTTCCTCAGTACATTTATGAATGTGTCAATTGTCGAATTCGGGCTTGTCGAATATGCCGACGCAACCGACTCTGAATTCACTCTTGGTGCGGATCGGACATGACGATGCACATCGGACATGGCAATGCAGATCGGACATGGCAATTTTTCCTATTATTCTATGCCCAATGCAATTTTTTCCTCGTGTTAAAAAAAGGCTCGCAGGCTTCAAGTAGTGTAAAAACCAAACCAATGCCTAAATATGCTGTGTTCCGTACGCCGACTCCAGACACAATTGTGTCAAATGCAGACCAACAACCAACCACCACGAGAAAGCGATGCAACAAACAACGCCATTATGAGAAGAACATTACCGCAATAAACCACACAAGAATTTTGGCTCCACAAACTCTTCACCTTGGTCTGTCAACAACTCACCCGTCTTTCATGAGGAGCGTCACCTACTCTTCCATCATGCTCAGCACGTCGAGCTCCGTCTTGACCATTTGCTCAAACTCTTCGCGGCCAATGCCCATGCTGCGCGAGAGTTGAAACAAGCTGCGGATGCTGCGTGAGACGTGCTGCCTGACGCCAAACTCGGATTGCTCCCGCATACCGCCGCCCGCATCGGCGGCCGCGGCGGCCGCGGCGGCCTCGAGCTTGGCGACGGTATGGGAGCCGGTGGATGAGGCGCTCGACTCGGGCCGCGGGTGCTGCAGCAGGATGCGCTCCTCGGAGCTGGTGCTGCGTTCGCGCACGCCGCTGCCGCTGCCATTGTGGTTGGACGGCTGCTTGCCGACAGCCTCCCAGCTCTCGCGGCGCAGCTGCTCGGCGAGCGGGGATAACCCCGTGGCGGGCGGGTCGAGCTGCGCAGCTTGGGCCTCCTCATCGGGGTCGTGGTTGTCCATGGCAGGCTGGACATCGTCGTACTGCGCGTAGTAGTCGTCCTCGTCCTTGTCCGTCGCCGTAGCGTGGCCGTTGTAGAGGCCGGTGCCCCCGTTGGTGGCAGACGGTGGGGCGGGAGAGCGGTTGTTGGCCGGTGTCCGCGCAGGCGTCGCATCGTAGCGGTCCCAGTACCCATCATCATCATCATCGTCGTCGTCGTCGTGATCTTGCACAGGAACCGGCGTCAATGACGATCTCGTCACGTCCGTCTTGGCTGCAGCTGTCGTCTCCTGGAAAAGGCGCTCAGCGTCTGGGATTGTCGCGGCGCCGCCAAACCGGGCAAATGGCGTGGGCTTGTCCGCGACGGTGACCTCGCCGATGCGCCAGCCATCGGCGCCGCCGTCCGGGTCGTTGACGCAGTATACGAGCTGAAAGGCCAACCCCGTCTCGACAAGGGCGACGAGGCACTGCAGGGTCTCGCGGTCGACACGGCGGAAGCGCGTCTCGGCGTCATAGGCCCAGTCGACCTCAACCTCGCCCGACACAGGATGCGGTTCCAAGGTACTACTGCTCGAGGCAATTAACTCGGTGAGGCGCGGGGCCTTGGCGGTGTCGTAGCAGAGCAGCCGTAGCCAGGGCTCCTGCGAGGCGGAAGAGAGGATCTGCACGCGCTGCCGTAGTATGGGCGCGAGAAAGGGCAGAATGCCCGGTGCCGGGTCCGAGGAGGCGGCCGCGGGAGGTAGGGCAGGGAGAATGGGTGTGAGGAGCGCAGAGAGGTCGGGTGGCGCGACCTGCGTAGCGGCTGTCATGGCGGCTTGTCTGGTGAGGATTTTGCGCTGGAGGTGGGCCGTGAGACTGCGATGGAGGGACGGCGTGAACAACGGAGTGGTCAAGAAGTCGATCTTGAGGAGAGATTCCCTCTGAATATCAATTGAAATGAGTTTTTGATCTCCTGGTTGATGTCACATGTGAAGGGGGCGCCGGTTGGCGTGAAGCATGTCATGCACGATGGTGGCTCGTGGGTAGGAGCGGTTGACGAACAGACGTCTTGCCCAGGTACAGCAAAGCTCGTGCGGGGTAGGCTATTCTGGTATACAGGTCGAGGGGTAGAGGTATAAAGAAGAGGAAGAAGCAAAAGAAAATAGGAGAGAATGAGAGGGCGAGGAGAGGAGAGGAGAAATACTAAAAGAGAGACGAGAGTGGGCTTGGAGATTTCCTTGTAGTAATATCTCACGGCACAATGGCCAATTTCAACGGCATTGGAGAGGCCATGGTGGGGGAAGACCCATTCGGCTCGGGGGAGCGGAAGCGTTTTGGCTTACGATGGGAGTCGGGATGGTGGGTAGGGTGAAGCGTACGAATGGGTGCTAGATGCCAATTGAAATTGAGAAAAAAAAATCATTATTGTAGGTCTGCGAGCAAATCTTCTTGATATACGGAGAAGTCTTATTGGCATCGCTACCTCTTTGGGAGCTGTTAAGAAAAGGATTGTTAAGGTGTCGAGTTGTCTGCGTTGAGCTGCAAGGCAGAAGCCACAGTGAATGAGCCACAGCGCTGGTCTGCTGTGGCTGCATCACCGGAAGCCCATACATATGCTACGTAACATGTGCCAAAGCGCAGTGCACACCCCAAGCCTAGAGGCGCGGAAATTACACACCCGTTCCGGATATTGGGGAATGTTGGACTGCAAAAACTCTCATCGGGACAAGACCAAAAAAACACGCCCCTTGAATCTCACCTTTTACCGGGTCTTGGCTTCGCCTCGTGTCAGCCCGTCACACCACGGCTTATTCCAGACTGCCAGTTAGCGTAAGCGCCGATAACGCTGAAGAAAAGTCTCGTGGTTCAACCTCTCGATATAAGTTGGCTCGGATGGATCGACAGGGTCGTGAAAGAGTGTTATTAAGCTGTTGCTTGCAACGTCCTTGACTCAGAGCTACTATTTAGTATGGCTTAGGGCAAGGGAACCGATGGCCAGTGCACAGCCTGTTAAGGAAATTGCCTTTAACCTCCGAATCTTCATACAACCATGGGCGACTGGTAATGTCAAGTAGGTATCCGCGGACCACTGCTGCAATCTGCCGAGACGCGAGACTCGACTATTGGTCGGGAGATGCCAGCTGCGGACCAACATCTTGGAACTGATCATGGCCTCTGCGCCCCTGGGAAACACACCCAAAACACAGTTTCGCCAAAGCTCGAGATAGAAATTGCTGCCAATTCCATCGCCCAAAATGGCTCTGGATCATCACAGCACGCCTTGCATTCCACGACTGTCCAAAAATCTAGATAAATATCGGCCGGCACGGCCCCACGCCGACACTGGCTCCACTCCTTCTTTGTCTTCTCCCAACACTTCGATCCTTTTTTTCTGGGCGGGACCAGGCACTTTCCATCATCTTATCCGCCAAACAACTTGCGGTTTCAATGTTTACAGCCTTCAACAGCAATCTACGCACGAGTCTCGTCTCGTTGCACACATAGGACCTGCCTCAGGAAGCGCAGATTCGATCAAAGCGTCTATTACCCATCAGCGCTGCAGCCCTCTGGGGCCGTCGCGGTTCGATACTAATGCCGCCTGAACGATTAAAAGATGAGGTACGATGACGACAGCCAACACGGGTTGCATCGCAGCTCAACGACCCAGCTTGTACTAAATTTTCTCTCTAGGGAACACGAGTCCAGGTTATATCCGCCGGCGCGATAGCAGGTCTCGTCTCCAGGTACGTCATTGATCTGGCCCGCATCCTTACTATGCTGCCATGCCGCTAACAAGACTTGTCTCCAGATTCATCATTGCGCCGCTCGACGTTATAAAAATACGACTGCAGCTCCAGCCACGACAATTTACGCCGCGACTCGCCGCCAGCCCGCCTGCGACCCTCACCTCCGCGCAAAACACATACCAAGGTACCTTTGCCACCCTACGTCACATCCTGCGCCATGAAGGCGTCACGGCGTTTTGGAAGGGCAACGTGCCCGCCGAGCTCATGTACGTCTGCTACGCCGCCTCGCAGTTCACCGCATACCGTTCCGTCACGCTCCTCCTGCAGACCAAGCTGCCCATCAAGCTGCCCGACGCCGCCGAGAGCTTCATTTCCGGCGCGACGGCCGGCGCTACCGCCACCGCCATGACCTATCCGCTCGATCTGCTGCGCACGAGATTCGCCGCTCAAGGCACCACAAAAGTCTACCGCGGGCTCCTTGGTGCCATCGGATCGATATATAAAGATGAGGGTGCGCGTGGCTTTTTTCGCGGCATCGCGCCAACCCTGGCGCAAATTGTGCCCTACATGGGCATCTTCTTCGTGACGTACGAGGGCCTCAAGGTGCGCATAGCCGACATGCAGATGCCCTGGGGCACGGGCGACGCAACGGCCGGCATTGCAGGTAGTATTATTGCCAAGACGGCCGTCTTCCCTCTCGACTTGGTGCGCAAGCGCATACAGGTGCAAGGGCCCACGAGGACGCGATACGTATACAGCGACATTCCAGAATATAAAACGACACTGGGCGCACTTCGCACAATTGTCGCGCGCGAAGGATTTCGTGGGTTGTACAAGGGACTGCCCATCAGCCTCATCAAGGCGGCTCCCGGCAGCGCCGTTACTGTTTGGACATATGAGCGAGCGTTGCATTTTATGATACAGTCCGAAGAACGACAACAAAACGCATATCTGTGATTCGGAGCATTACAGGATTTTAATATCTCGGCACACATTCTTGGTTCCTTTCGCGCATGCGGCATGCACTGCCCATCTACCCTTCAGCCACTTTCTATGATTTGGTATTAGATTTTTAATCACAGGAGTTGAGGCGCACTGGCAAGGTCGACAATTCAGACTTGCGAAAGCACAATGATGGAGTACGGCGTTTTGAAAGAATGAGCCTCCTTTCCTGGTCATTTTCTTTTACTTTCTACGAGTTGTACATGTATGCGACTTCTTTTTCCGCACAATAGATTACCAATCCACTTGTGTGTTTCTCTTTTAAAATCGAGAAACTAGTCTCACGTCCTTCCGTTGGCTGCATTGACCGCATCGGCCCGTTCCACGCAATCCTCAATGACGTTCCAAAACTTGGCCACGTCTAGCGAGCGCGGTATGCGTACGCCCGGCTGGCCGCGTGGCAGCAATGTGCCCACGGTGCGGCCAGTCTCAGCCTTGCCGTCCCTGGCGTCCTCGAACACGCCGACCGTCACGACGGAGACGTCGAAACGCTCGTCATACCGGGGGGCCTCGCTGCGCTCGGCATCCCAGTCGTGGAACGGAATCTCGTCGGGCGTGCCGGTGAGCACGGCGGCAACGGCAAGGGGGTCGTGCAACGGGGGACCTTCGGTGATGCCAAACACGTCGCTGCGTAAAAAGCCATAAGTACATGAAACTTGAAGAGCGAGTCTTTGGGGATCAAGGGGGGGGGGGCTGATGTGGTCCCACTTACGCATAGGTGTTGGCGAAAAAGTAGAGAAGCTCGACGAGCATGGTCCGCAACGTCGTCTTACCCTTTGTCGCGTCCTCGGCCGTCTTGGCGGGGGCGGCGGCGCCGCCGACGACGGCCCCCGCCCTCCCATGCAGCAGCATCTCGCGCACCGCAGCCGTCGCCGGCACCTGATGGCTCAGGTCCAGCGGCACCACGGTCGTCTTGCGCGCCAGCACCGTGTTGCCAAAGACCTCGGCCGCGGCCTCTGGATCAATGACAATGTTGAATTCCGCCCAGGGCGTGACGTTGCCGATGCGCTCCCTGCCGTCGACTTTGCCGAGCGTCGCCGCGGAGAAGCCGTCGCCGAGCGCGCCGCCCATGATGCTGAGGCCCTTGATGTGCGCGGCGAGGTCCGGGTGCGCGCGGAGCAGCGCGCCGACGTTGGTGAGGGAGCCGGTGGCGACGAGCCAGGCGGTTCCCGGGGGCTGGGCGCGCAGGGCGGCGGCCATGGCGTCAATGGCGGGGACGGGCGACGGCGCGACGTCCGGGACGGGCAGGAGGGCGGTGCCGTCGAGGCCCGACTCGCCGTGGATGTCGGGCGCGTGGATGGCGGGCCGCTCGAGGGCCTTGGCGAGGCCGACGTGTAGCGGGATCTCGTGCTGCTTGCCGATGGCGGTGAGGACGGAGGCGGCGTTTTGCGTCGTGTTTCTAGAAAAAAGAGTTGTGTATGAGTGTGGTGTAGATGGCAAAAGGCTGGGAGGAAGGGGGGGGGGGGGGGTGAGGCAGACGGTGGAGATGCCGAGGAGCTTGAGTCTGGGATGGTAGGCGGCCAGCAGAATGGCAAAGACATCCTGTTATAACAACAAAAAAGTAGGGTCAGTATCCGGAGGTTTGGATTTCAGCGGTCGTTGAATGGGGTAGCCGGCGTCGGAGGATGGGTAGCATCCCGGGCTGCCGAACGCCGAAATGCACCGGAGTGGACGACACGCCAAAGTGAAAGGGGGGGGGGGGGGGTAAATG
>JMNB01004215.1:0-18219 GCA_000733645.1 Beauveria rudraprayagi
CCCCTTCTATTGCACTGGAAGGCCGCTTTCATGACCTTGCGCACCGCGCTGGGCGGCGGAGTCCTGCAAAGCAGGCCTTTGTCGTCCGAGACATGTGCAGCGCCGGCTCGCAAGGCCCACGCAAACCGATCATCCGCAACTGCAGCCTTTGCAAGCGCCTCCTGCGCATCCCTTGCCACGATGCCTTCACCGTCGGAGAAGGCCTCAATGTCGAGAAGCAGCGTCCGCAGCGTTTGAGGTCGGGCCTTGGCGTCTTTAACGTCGTACATGTCGCGCACGTCGAGACCCCGCGGATTCAGCGCCAGCGCGCGCAGGTATTTCTGAGGCGATGCGGTGCGGCGCGACGATGTGGACTGCTCCGAGGCGCTGGAGAGGGAGGGATAGCTGCGCTCCGGTATCAAACCGGTCTGGACGCGCTTTGCCCGAGGTGTTTCGTCATCGGACGGTCGCTTGGTTGGCGAGGCCATGTTGCCGTCGTCGTTCGGACCCGAGCAAGGCGGCGTGATTGGGTTGAGCCGTCGTCGCTTAACGGCACGGTCGTGGGCGTCGTTTCCTGTTACGGGCGTTGCTGCGAGTCGTTCGTTGTTGTCGTCGTCGTCGTTGTCAAAATCGGTTGCATCCAACCAACCCTGAATATTGCCGAGGTGCATTTCCGTTGCAATATGGCTGTCATGGCCAGCTGGTTGATGCTGTTGCAGGTTCCAGGATACACGTTGGTGATGTCTGCTAATAATATAACAATCAATGTCTAGGCTGAGCGAGGAGCGCGTGGGCGAGCCAGTTGTCTGGGCAACCCACGGCACGTGATCTCTCACTCAGTTGACGGCCACGAGGTCCGCCCAGCGAATTACTACCATTTGTGCATGATGAAATAGAAAACAGCTATTGCGTTGACGCTAGCGTCCTTGTATTCGACTTTTTGCAGCTTTCCCCATGCTGAGCCGTCGCTGAGCACGATATCACCATTGTATATATCGCCACGGTATGTACAACATCATAGCCTTCCTAATCTGTCACTTCCCAACTAGCAGAATCCGGCATTAGTAGTACCTCCACGAACGAACGAGTACAACATCAAGAAACGTGAAAGTCGGAGTAGCTTGTCGCTAGATCTTTCATAATCTTACTTTAAAGAAACAAGAAATAGTACTGTATTACTGTACTATAATTGTAGATAGGAAACAATTTGTTTTTTAGTTAGCCGCCTAACTAGTTCAAAGTCCCCGTCACAGTGATACCTCTGCCCCAGCCGCCCATCTTCCGCATTCATCCCTGCAAAAGCCCCCGGCATGTATAGGCTTAGTCGTCATTGAAGTTGAAAAGGACCATTTTCTGACTCTCGGTCCCGCGGGGATCCATGCAGCGGTGTCGTGAAGATAGGGTAGCTCCTTTGCTGCGTCAAGGGTTAACCCTTAACCCCTTACCCCGCAGTATTGGATTGATTTGAAGCACTTCCTCATTATTTTGAAACCGTTCAAAGACTTAAAGAAGCGCATGGAAGGCCGGGTAAATAAAGCAGGCCTTGACGGATCGCATAGTTCCCTCTATGAAACGATTGAGTCGCTAGATATCCTCTTCAAGGAGCTTCAAGAGGCAGGAAAATTTGCAGATCATCACCCACAAGTAGTATAATATCAACATACTATTCATATGCTATTGACACTGCTCGAATCAAGCTTGAAGAGTATTTTGGCCTGACGGATGCTACCCCGGCGTGCAGTTGCCTTGCACTCTGTAACCAAATTTGCGTACTTCGAGCTTGAATGGTCACAACAGGAGGTGGATCAGTGAAACAAAGAGATTGGTACGTGAGGTGTAATCCCAATACGAGGAAGCGGTTGCAGAGAGAGACTTGGTAGGAACACAACTTGCTGAGAAGGTAGTCGCCGACGATGACGGAGGGTTGGATCCTCTCCAACAGGCGCGTAAGCGTCGTCAGCGACTTGCTGCCACCGTGGCGTCAGGCTCACTAGGAAGCGCATCAATCTCACCTCTGAGGTTGATAAGTTTGTGGCCAGGGCTAACAGAGCTGATGTGGAAGTGGGAGATCCGTTAGAATGGTGGATTGCTCACGCAGCTGACTATCCAATCCTCTGTAGAATGGCCTTTGATTTGTTCAGTTGCCCGGCAATGAGCGCCGAGTGTGAGCGGGTATTCTCACAGACAAAGAAGGTCATCACTGATGAACGGAACGTCTCCAATCGGATACTGTTGCAGCGATCGAGTGCCTAAAAATCTTCTTCGGACCTGTATTTTACCACAGTGTTGCCTATCTGGGAGTAGTCGTCAAGTATTGTCAACCAAGTAAGGACTTTTTGGTGACCAGCCAAGTACAGCAAAGGCTTCAGTCAACCAAGTCGAGTAACGAAGCCATATTTTGTTTTACTTGGTCGATGGACACACTTTGGATATCAACGTTGCTAAGATGGCTATGTGGCTATATGGATATCAATCTGGATATATCGATATCCATCGCGAGCTTCTATGGATATTGATATAAGGCCTTGAATTTTGGTGTATATCGATATACGCAGGTCTGCAGTGCCAATTCTGAATGCCGGCTGGGAACCCTTCAGCGCGAGGCTGATGATGGCCGAGCTGGTGTTGGTATGTATACTACAATTGGCTGGTCGTGGACGATTTGGGGACGGACCCCGTTTCGGGAGATTTGGGACGCGTCTCGCGCCTCAGGGGAACATTTGGTGGGAACGGGGCCCGTTGCGAGGTGGATGTCAACCACGATACAAGAAGCGTGGTGATTGGCGGAAAAGCGGAACGGGCCCCGTTCCCGCAGAGACTAACCGAGTAGCATTTTTGTTCTTGTCGGCACTCTTTTCAGTGATTCGAGGGCAGTCAAGAATGCGGCCGGGGATCTTGATGAGTCTTGGCGTTATGCCGAAGTCAAAAGTGTGCTGTACCAAGTTAGTGAGTCGTCGCCCATTTGGAAGATGATACGCACCAGAAGCATGTTGGAGCTCCTGTCGAGACCCACCGTAGGAATTCCAAGGGTGGGGGTGCGGATGAACTAACACAATCTCGATAATCGCACCAAACAGTGCAAAAAGGCCAAAAACCAAGTGAGTTAAAAACAGGGCAGGTGGTAAAATGACAATACGACAAAAGAAAACCTAAAGGCTAAAGTGGCAAACAATACGACACAAACCAAATACTCAAAACCAACAAAGCAAAAGATGGCCAAGAGCGGCATCAGCCCAAAGCCACTAAATACAGCCAAAAGCGGTGCCATCCACGCCAAGTCTATGTTGACGTCTCTAGCGACTCCAACAGCAGTAGCCCACACGACCAAGATGGGCAAACAAAAGCGTGCGAAACCTCACGCAAGGCCAGTCTTTGAGCAACTAGATAGTTGGGCTTTCGAGAATTCGACGATCTGGTCAGCGATGGTCTGCTTGCCCTTATTGCGTTGCTTGAGAAAATAGCGATTAGCAACACGTGAGCACTGGTTGGTCTCTGATCGCCCATTCCAAGCAGGGGATGTGAAACGCGCGACGCGAATCGAGGGTCGATGCGAGCGCAGATTCTCCTCTTCCATCAACAATCACATCACAACTAAGCCGAATATTTGTTAAAACTTCACCATGGCATGCCCTGATTCTTTGTTATATCTTGATGACCAAAATCTTGCCTTGCAGATTCAACTTGGAGAGATTCATGCTCAATATGAAGGCCAGCACGGCAAGTGGCATGAAGATAGTCCTCCAGACTTTGTGCTGGCGTTCAAATCATTCGAGGCTGAGTTGCAAAAATGTATTGATATTATTAAAGACGCAAAATTCGCCCAGAGTATGTCCGCCGCAGTCGAAGCCGATTCTGAAGCTATCGAAGAGTTAAATCTTCAGGAGATGCAGGCTGTCAATGACCGAGGTTTGGCCCTCGGTTTTAATGAGGATGGACCTATGCCATCTTCGGCGATGCTCCAAGTCGAACCCGAACCAATTCGCTATGGAAATGCCTTGCATGTTGGTATTGATGATGGCTGCGGCACCATTGCTGGCCCCTCTGGTCAACACAGTAGCCAGCAGGACATCGTCGTCGGGAAAGGCGCTGTTAAGCCTGTTGAATGCGTTGTCTGCGGAGAACATGCTCTCCCTCACAACGCCGTTGACCTAAAATGCGGTGATACATTTTGCAGGCCGTGCCTGAAGTCTTTCTTCATGCGCGTTGCTAAAGGCGAAACGCTCTTTCCGCCGAAATGTCACCGCCAAGCTATCGATATCTCTGCTATCGAAGGAGACTTTTCACCTGAGGAACTGAAGGTGTATCGAGCCGCTGAATTGGAATATGTTAGCACAGACAGGATCTACTGCGCAAATCTGACTTGCGGCGTTTTTATACCCGCCCATCAGCGGAACGCAGATCGTGGCTCGTGCGATGCCTGTACTTTTGTTACTTGCATACGCTGTAAGCTGCTAGCTCATGATGGAAGCTGTAGCGTGGATGAGTCGAAACAAGAACTTCTAGATTTTGCACGTGGGCAGGGCTGGATGCAATGTTTTGGATGCGGCGAAATGATCTTTCGCTACGAGGGTTGCAACCATATGACGTGAGTGCTATTTATCATTCCATATTCCACTCTATCTGCACACGGTGCTAACCTTAACAAAGCTGCCGGTGCGGGGCTGAATTCTGCTACCGATGTGGCGTGAAATGGAAGGATTGCGATTGTGGCGACTGGGAACCTGAGCTTCTCGATCAAAGAGCTCAGCAGGTTGTTGATAGGGAAGCTCTGGAGCCACTGGCACCGGCAATTCGTCAGCAACGTGTCGCATTTATGGCAAGGGAGCTGCGAGCTAACCATGAGTGCAACCATGGAGGCAAGTTCAAGAGGGTTGAATTCGAATGGACTCGCCGTGGTCGGGCTTGTGAGCTCTGCGGAACGAGACACAGGATTTATTTGCTATCATGCAAAGGTTGTCACATGCTGGCCTGCGAAGACTGCCGGCGCCACAGGCTATAACTGATATTGCTTTATTTGTGGCGCATTAGATACCGACAGTTAGACAGACCGACGCGTAAACACTATAAAAATATTGTTTGCACTCTCTATATTTGTGATATAACGTCTATTCTTCGTCATTCCGTGGTTCGGAACTGCGCTATAAAGACACTGTTCGTCCAACCTCTCGCTGTTGCCTCAAAGAACCAACCTTCAAAAGAGGCTTATTCGTCAGGAAATCACTGTTGTTGAACGTTCTTGCCGTCAAAAAAATACCAATGGCTTCAGCCTCTTCAGGGTCGCCGAGATACACTCGAAGATTGTGCTCCAACAGCGTTTACCAGACTGTTTCTTTGAGACAATTCGTTTCTGTGATAACCCTAGCACCAGGCCGCTCTCTCGAAGCCCAATGCAACAAGCCCTGTTTTGTCCATATTGTATCGATTCGCAGGGGGTGTATCTCTTCGATGGCTTGGATCGTCAGATGTTTGAAGAAATCCTGGATAATATAAGTTGAAGCGCCATTTATCCGTTGGAAACCAAGCCTCTTGCCTCTTAAGGTCTTAACTTCTGGATTCCGGTATAAAGGCTCCTAGCCAATTTTTGTCAATTGGTTGTTGAGAGCCGTTGTGTTCGGCCAGACTTGACGCGATCTTCCTGACCTGCCTGGCGCGGGGTTGCTGGACACGACGGGTGGAGCAAGCTGCTTTGGGCGCTGGTGATGATGCTTCTTCTCCGCTACGCTTGTCGTGGCCGGAGGCGCCGCCTGTTGCAGGTCGTAGGGGAAGGCAGAGAGTTGCACTCGCGCCCGCTGGTGGGTTTGCCGTCTGGTCTGCGATGGAGGCGGTCGGTGTAGATGCCTTGAAGGGTATTGAGTGGTAGGCATGAGTGCCGTCCAAAACAGCATCCTCTACACCATCTGCCTCCCATTGCCGTTCTAGTGTAGTCGTCGCAGAGCCTTGCCAGTTTTGCCGCCCACCGCCGTCGGCTTCTGGATCGTTGTCTTCTCTGACATGTGCTGATGCCGGAGCGCCTCTGTTTTGCCCCGCGGCTTTGTTGGCAGCCTCTAGGATGCCTATGGTGAGTTCTTGGGCCGTCTCGGCAGCGGATTTGGCCTCACTTGTCTTGGCAGCAGCCTGTCGTCGACCGTATCGCCTCATCTTGGCCTACACTGCCTTTACTCGATTACATGGCATGACAACAGGAAGATGGCATTCGCCACGGGAAATACCACTTGTGCTTGATCCAAAAGCGCTATTCACCCGATAAAAATGTCAATTACATGCTGCTGCATCTACCTAGTCACCTTTTGTTCAGCACATCCTCTGTGAGGTTGACCTGAACCTATAGTACTCTTTACTCTTACTCTTGTTAGCCAGTTCATTTTTTTTTACCAAGTTATTCTCGCATAACCTCTGTCCCTAGCCAATAGATACTTCTGATTCCGGATTTCGGATTTCGGATGACCCTGCTCCAAGTACGACCCGACATTTCGGTGTCATCGTCATCACTCAATGTCCTCACCGTCTTGGGCTGTCGGATATCACCATCTCTTCATCGTCTGCCTCCGCAACACCAACATCAACATCTCACTCCGGTGCCTCTGTCTGCATGAGAAATTGTAGAAGTGTCGCTGACATTCTGCTCAGCCCATCACCATAAGGCGTGTGTTTTTTCACATGAGTACTCCTCTTCCTCTATTCTGACTTCCTGGAAGTTCTTGTACCAAGTAGGAAGTTGGTCATCTGCATAATCCCAGCTCTTGGGTCGCCGAAAAGTGCTCCCCGTGGGTATAGAAAAGCCATGAACGTCGAAGCCACGCGTTCTTCGCGGGATTTTGAGTAGCTCGATCTTGGTCCAGCGCTGTAGTCGTTCGTTTGCAAAGTTCGACCAGGAGCCGGAGTTGCTCTGCCCCACAGTGAAATGATGACGAAGCGCCAATGATTCCAGCTTACGTACATATATTGACATTTCGCTACACTTTGTTTGGGGAGCAGATCTCCTCTTGCCCTTGGCCACAGTCGTTTCCCCCACCAATACATCGAACGCAGCGTGCTCGATGACGAAGTCAGGCGTCGTGTCTGCTGAGTCAATATGCGGAGTAACTGCTATTGATACAGAGTATGCGTCCCCCACTCGTCGCGATCCAATGCCGCACGGTTTCTGAGCCGCCAATTTCAGCCATAACATGTCGCGCGTTGTCCAGCCTTGATGAGCGAACTCCGCGAGACGAATGCCAAAATCGTCGTCCAATTCACGTAGGGGGTATGTCTTGTGTCTTGCCAGCGTTGCTGCTGGAAAAAGTGAATAGACTTTGTTCCAAGTTGCAAAGTTCAATTCGGCCGTCATAGAGCATGTTTCTAGCAGCGCATGAACAGGGAAGCTAGTTGTAGTCGTGACGTGTATCTCCTTGGACGACACCCTGCCCAGTATGATGGTGCGTTCTGACTGGGCAGGTGCACGACCATGAAGCTGCAGAGCTTGTGAGGGCTCCAGCAATGTAAAGTATGACTCCTCGACACACAAGTAGTTTATGAGAGTGTCTGCCTTCCGCCCAGCCTCTACAAGCAAGTCGAGTTGCTTAAATTGCCCATGTTGGTTTTCTAAGAAGTTCAACGCCGACCCGCGAATGATAAGGGCATCTGCTTTGCCAAGCTCACACCTAAAAGATGTCGGATCTTCTATGAAGTCTTTCAGGAATATGTTGATGTTAAATCGGTAGTCCAGACGGCTCTGCACAGCCCCACGGAGCGATCGACAGGACGCCTGAAGAGCGATGAGATCCGTCAGTGCAAGGTAGGAAACAATATTCTCCGCAACCACAGACATAAAGACATCATCCAGACCTTTGGGGGTTGGATTAGCCATGGTAGCACTGAAAGCTGCCGAAAGATGAGGAAAGGATTGACTGATTATTTAATGGCGGGGTTCCGCGCTGACCAGGCCCGTTAGCACGTGCATTTCAGTAGGGGGTTGAGAATGTTCCAGCACTTGGACTATCCACCAGTCATAAATGTCTGCAAACATACTTGCCGTATCCCATCTTTCGTCTGATGCGGTGTGCAGTATGACCTAGGCACCACCGTACGCGGATCATGCCTGGGTGGGCATCACTTATCCACTAGAACGTGCGGGACGCCGTCGTGACTATGCAGTCAATAAAAAATATTGAAGATATTGTTTTGAGCATAATTAGCGTCCTCGTAGACTAATACTGTTTAAAGAAAAAAGAAGATCCACATAGTGCTAATTACTCGCTTATACGCACTGGCTACTTCCAGGTCAGTATGACACTACTTTCGGCATTGATGTTCATCCGCCTCCGAATCTGGCTCCATCTCAGGTACCGTAACTTAACAGGGGCTTACGTGGCAACATGCTATTTTACATTACTCGGAATATGGCGCCTAGACTCTCGAAACTCCGTCGAAACGAGCTTCAAAGCATTATATTGAGTAAACTTAATGGTGACGAGACAATCAAGGACCAAGAGATAGCTAGAACCGTGATCAACTGCGACGAGAGATCTGTGCGTAGAGCCCGCTCCAACATTATCCGACATGCAACGATCGATGCCCCATCCAAACCCGTCGGCCGACCGAGGGAGATTACAGAGAACATGATGCTGGCATTGCAAGCAAAGCTGCTAGACCGTGCTAGCATGAGTCACCAAGCGCTGGCAGACTATCTTTTCCAGGAATATGGTGTTCGTGTCTCCAGATTCACTGTCGGTCGGCTGATCAAGCGGATGAAATGGTCGAGAAAAAAGATGGCCATTTTCGCCAAGGAACAGAATCCAATACTCCGTGACGATTACATATATAGGCGATCCCTATTCGAACCAACATGCATGGTATTTCTAGATGAGAGCGGAGACGATCGTAGTGTCGCGATTCCGGAAAAAGGTTATGCTCCTATTGGCGTAACCCCGGTTCAGAAAAAGCCATTCCATCGCGGCAACAGGGTTTCCTTTCTGCCGGCCTATAGCTTGGATGGCGTTTTGTATTGCGAAGTATATGATGGCCATACGGATTTGGATTTCTTCGAAGGGTATCTCCTCAGGCTGCTGCCATACCTAGGGAGGTACCCCGGACCGCGATCGGTGATCTTCATGGATAATGCCTCATTCCACAATGTTTCACTCGAGGTCCAAGCCACCCTCGCCGAAGCGGGTGTTCTGCTGGTAATGCAACCGCCTTACTCACCCGATTTAAACCCGATAGAGTATTTTTTTGGTTCAATTAAGCAGCACATTGCCGCCCGAGTTTTGGAGCACGAGGATCTCATCAAAGCCGACTTCAAGTCGTATCTGCGCATGCAAATAAATATATTGGGTCGAGGTAAGATCGGGAAGAGATGGGCGCGAGGTCACTTCAGAAAGGCTCAAATTTACGTTTGACCCTTTCTGGAAAACAACATTCCATTTGCGCTGATGAAAACGCCGACTTTTTGCGGGAGGATAAAATTACTGGCACGAGCATTGCGAAGGGTCAATCTACCAAGGCTGGAATCGACAGACAGGATGCTGTACAGTATTAAAAGAAAAACTCAAGGACCATTCGCAATGCTAAAAGAAAAAAAAACTATTCATCTAATTGCCTTCGGCTTTCTCTCGTTCTTTCTTGAACCATGGAACGCCAGAGACATAACGCCATGCAAAGCCCTCGGGCACACCTTCGTCCATAAAAAAGACGCATACCCGTTCTTTATTACTGTGCATGTAATCGAGGTCATAACCATTTCGCAAAGCCAGCTGCTGCATCAACTCGTAATGTCCCTTCTGCTCATCAGACGCGCCATGTTTCAGCCATGTGGTATGCGCTCGGATATTGTCTTCGCTACGCTGCGCGAAGCCCATGAGGGGTGTGGTTGGGAACACCATCGCTGGGATAGCCGTGCGATCGTCATGAGCAAGCTGAGCTGGGTTCGGGGGAGTTATGCTCAGACTCTCCGAACCTGGACGTTTCCGCTTGCGTCTCGCTCGTTCGTTTTCCTCTCGAGACTGACGGTCACGTTCGTCATCAAGAACCAATCTGCGGAAAGTTTCGGGGACATCATCATGCCCATCAAGTGGCTTTCCTGCTTGTAAGTGATCGGCTAGCATCTTCACGTGGTGAGGATGAAGCGGGTAGTGTTGGCCATCAGACTGCCAGCAGTGGTCGCTGCCCTTTTTGCATGGGGGGCCAGGGCACCTCATAAGGGCAAACGCCTTCTTGACGCAAACGCCACGGCTGAGAACGGCCCCATCGCCGATTCTGGCTTGTAATTCTTCCAGCTGATTGACTGTCGCCCTGCCCCTGGTCACTTTATTGCTCTCGATGTACGTGCTTTCGAACGTTATGTTAATAGTGATCAGGTTGCGTTTCTTGCCTGTATTGGGCAGCTCATTCCAGTCTTGCAGCTGTTTCTCAATGACTAGCCATTCGATGTCTAGGTTTGCGAAACGCTTTCGAAAGGGTCCGGTGCTACGATGGGTTGTAGACATCACGATTTCTGTGTCATCCACCCGGCAAGGTTTCTTCTCCATCGCCGTCTCCAACTTCGGTTGTAGAAGACGCCTCCAAAACCTGCGTGGGGACATAGTGATCCCTATTTCTGATTCACCTGCACGGCGTCGATGTTTTACAGACAGTTTCCATTCAACATTGTACGGAATCGTTGGCTCGTCTTCGTCCGATGTCTGGCAGTCGTACAGCAGTGTTACGGGGGCTTTTCCTGCAGGTCTCAGGCGGCTCCTCGGAGCAGTAGAAACATTTTGAGACACCTCGTCGTCAGAAGTCAAGTGGCTTTGACAATCATCCGCATCGCTTGGCCAGTTGTCAGATTGGCTCATGGTCACGCATGCATAAGACGCCAGAAGATGCCTCGTCGCTTCTCGCAAGTGCATATCAAACCCGGCCTCAGCGTTCTTTGCAACGTGTCCATAGGTTTCCTCGGCCATCCACGGCCCACTTCTTCAGCATCACGTGAATAATCATCCCTGTAGTAGTTATCACCCAGCATTTGTCTAGAGACGATCCATAGAAGAGCTATTCTGATAAAATAATTATTTTGGCATTGAAGCGAGAGATGGAGGGGATAATCGAAACTTTATCGAGTTAAAATGGATCTTATTACAGCGGCGCCAAGGCTCAGTCGATCTGGGGTTGCCACTGCGGCCTCATTTATGCAGAAACCGACGGCACAGAGGGGTACCCTAGCCAAAATAAAAAGCAGGTACTCATAGAATAATCGCACTGTGTCGCCATTTTTGGGCACGAAGAAATCGCCCACTTTGCATGCCCATTTTTGGCTTTTTAGCGCCAAGCCTAATTTTTTAGAGAGAGTCGTAGCGGACGCTAGTTATGCTCAAGACAATATTCTTATCAATTCTATGATTGATCTTTTGATTCTCGACAGTCCAACACAATACCGCTAGTCCCACGATTCCTTTTCTTCAGTGACGCCCTGTCGCTGCACGTACGAGGCGGATCCCAAAGTATGAAAAGCAAGGAGCAGTGACAGCCAAGCCGTCATTTGGACTTGATTGTTTATGAGACTTTTGCCACGACATAGTACTGTACATATCTCCGCCACTACGAAGAATGGGTGCATTCACCCTACGACCTTAATACAAGCACCGCACGAGAACCCATGCTATCAAGTAGAAAACGAGTAGAAGAGCAGAACTGGGAGGATGGCCACTTAAGGGCTTGCAGGAGGAAGGGTCACCACTCTTGCACATGTAAAGTAAGTTAGCTGGTGAGCCCTATGGGCTTTAGTCACCGGGCGTAGAAAAGTCCAAAAGTGATCTCAACCATGTACAAAGCAGAATATGAACGTAGTTTGAGAGTTGCCAAAGGGACGCATAGAGCGGACGAGTGATGGGGGTTGAGGGATAGAAGCCGGTGTGAGGCGGCTGAGATGTTTGCACTGCTGGCTGTGACACGGTTAGGTGGCGATGATGAAGTAGAAAGGTGCGGGATCGACAACAGTACATAGAAAAACGAAAATTGAGATCGAAGAAAAGAAAAATTGGGCCGGACGACAACGTGTACGATAGAACGGCGACCACAACCGACGATAGTGTAGCATTCAACCTGATTCACTACCTAAGAAACAGACCAACTGTGGATTAGGAATAAGCCATCGTTACAACGAGACGTCTTAAGAACAAGCACCACACACAGATTATACCCCGTTTGCTGCTTGTCTACGTAGGCCTATGGTCGAAATGCCCCACACCTACCCTCAGTCAATGCCATCTTGCTTCAGTACCAAATCATCACCCATAGGAATTTCTCGTACATAAATCTACGCGCCAAGAAAACGCATTACTATCCATTCGACACCGCAGTCTTATGCTCTGCGAGCCTTCGAACCAAACCCTTACCCCATCCCGATTTCCCTTCTGCTTAGTGAACCTTCCGCTGCATCCAGTTAGTCCTTGCTTAGCAAATCCTTCACTACATGTCCGTTCCATCATCATAATGCCACCCAAACACTTCTTACTATTCATACACGCCGTGCGACTGTACACTCTTACACACCACAATCTTCCATCCATACCAACCCAATGGCGACGCTGCACCAACTCACCGACCGTCTCGATACCCTGTCTCTGGCTCCCGAGCCGCCCGCCACCTGCTATGACAACGTACAAGTTGTTTTAAACACAGCACGAGACCACCGCCGCGACCTTTCCGCGGCCGAAGCAAATATTACTCTGCATCTTGCCGGCCCATTCACACCCGGTGGCCTTCTGATTCTGCTATGGCAACCCCGAGACAGCCATCCCTGGCACAAAGGAATAGACGCCGTCATAGAAGACTGCGACACCCTAGAGTTCCTAGACGACGCCACCATTTGGTACTATGGAGATGGCTTACGAGGAAACGTCTCTCTGTTCGACCTATGGTTCTGTCTCCCACCAAAGATCACTAACGTACTGGCGGAGAAGTCCCCGCACAAGTTAGAAGAAATGGAAGACCTTGTCATGGCCTGCATTCAAGCCAAGAGGCCAACTTGCATACTTTGCATGGGAAGCGTACGCATCGCCCTTCCCTTTTTGATCCACATAGTAATCAACAAAAGAAAGCTGCAAAGGCCCTGGAGCGGACCCGCCAGTCTTCCTCTGCTCCCTTTTGGCGCGACGTGTCTGTCGTATTCACCTGCCACCCAAGTCGCCCCATTCACTTCGAAAAGGGAGACGTTCAAATGCGCCAGTCTCTGCTCGACAGCATGCAACGCGCGTGCCACATCGCTGACCCGGAGAGACAAGGCGAACTCGCCACCGTAGTAGGTTGTGATGTCGAGTTGGTGAATTTCATGGAACTTTTGCTTTATTGTTGTTTTGAGACCAATCACAAATTACCTGTAAGGAGTTCTGCGAGAGGCACCAGTTGCTTTACGTTGCAGCGATGGCACTCCGACTGGTTTAAGCACGTTCAACAGCAAACCGACACTTTAAGTCTCGCCCGCGCCAGACTCATACGAATCTTCGTTGACATGAAGTATGCCATCCACCTGTCGTCTTGGGCGAGCCCGACATATACTCTGAATCGCGCCAGCATTGTACGAATCTTGGCGGAGACCCTGTCCACTACCGAGGTCGACTGCTGCGTTATTGCTACCCATCAGCTGCATCGGCCGATGCCCGCTATACCTTCGAAAATTGTCCTCAGCGACGAAGACGGCATGGGGGGCATCATGCGGCATGTCTGCCGAATCACCTCCCAACATCTAAAGTCATGGCAGGACATGGAAACCCAAGTACGACGCCGCCGTATCTACATTGGCTTTGCGGACGAGGGTTAACTGTATCCGTGTATGGTTTGCCCCACTGCTGCCCCCGGGGGCAGCTTGATGGTCAGCCCTTGAACCCAATGGAAGGAGCTCAAGACTGCCATGTATGTACAGCTAGAACATAATGCGACAGAGAAGGGCCATGGCGCAGGGCTACAGGTGCGTCATGTAGCTGCCACGACAAACGGCACGACTGCATGGCTACCCGAATACCTAAAGAGATAAGGCGCCTTTCCTACAACGCAAGCGGGGGATGCACACCAGCGTCGCCACAGATTTCCGCGGCGCGACATTGTAACATGGTAGGCTTCCGTATCTGAAATTTCTGGCCCAAGGTGTTGCCTTCCACTTCCTGAAGGCGTCCGCATCGTTGTCTCAAGGCTCTCCTTTTTTCAAGCTTTTCATACCCCACATCTATCACTCGCAGCCTATTGTTGCGTCATCGGTTGAAACTTCTGCTGATTAGCATGCATAACTGGTGGTAACCCCCTTCCATCAGCCATTAATCTGCTCCGCTCAGATACAATCGAAGAGACAAGGTCGCTCAATATTAATACTCAAAACCCTTGGTGATCCTGTGTGCGCAGTAGTAGATTGATAATCTTCTCGTTTGAGCTCGTACAACATCGCCAACTAAGGTCTACGAAGCCTCATTGAAAAGCAAAGGAAAGAGCTGTTCTGGGGTAGCTGACCCAGACGAGAACGCATAGGCTAGGGGGCACCCATTACGAGATGGGGACGTGGCTGGAGTATAGCCTTCTTCTATGGCCTCGATCAATGCCTCAAAAGTCCGCTTTCAGCGACTATGGCCCTTTGAGGACTTCGTTCGTGTTGCTGAACATGAAAAGCAGTATCATCTACATCAAATAATTGCCTACGCAAGGACAGGGTTCACGAAGTCAATCAATGCGCGAGAGGACGTGTTGTTCTCGGAAGGGAGTGCGGGGTTGCGTCTGACAGTGTCAGCCCCGCCAAGCAGTAGGATTCCGTTGTCTTAATCCATGCTTCAGGCTGGCGATGCCGCTTGCCATGACAGACCAGTGATTGCGAGCGAGCCCAAATCATTAATAGTAGCAGTTACCACCAATTTTTTGTGTTTCTGTGCCTGAAACCGCGTGAATATATGGTACTCCAACCTTTGGCCTGAAGTAAGGAATTGGGAGGCTAGTGGGTCTCCCAGTGGAGCCTAGAACGCATGGGATGAGAGATGGACAGTCCTACAACACGTGACAAATACTGTTCAGCGTTCATGCGTTTCCATCTCTTTTCCTCCCTGCACTCTATCAGAGGCATGAATGCCTACGGCACGGTGAATGTGGTGAATTTCTCCTACGTCAAGGCGCTGAAATTGGTTCGCAATGGCCTACCGGTTCCGTAGCTTGGCAGTTCACTTTCGCCCAAAGTATCGCCAGCTGCTGGGCGTCAGCGTTTGGGTTCACAATGGCCTTGCGATTGAACCTGCGCGGGCGTGTGGACGATGCAGTTTCCGCGCGACGGTACTGCGCTTTGAGTTCCTTTCCAGTCGATCCCAAGCCGCCTCCGACTCTTTGACCCCCTACTTCCTCACCGTCCACTCGTCGTCGGTATAGTTCACCGTGGGCGCGTTGGGGTCGTCACGCAAGTCGCCCAGTATTGCAGCAGCGCTTCGTTTACCCAGGGCACTTTCTGGGTCGATGTCAAGTGACGGCAATCTTACATTGGTACTGAGGTTAAGTTCGCGAATAGCAGCTTCTTAGAGCGCCAACGTATTCTGTGTTGCTCGTTGCATGCACATTGCGAGTGGCGGCTCCCAGCGCTGTTGACAGCGCCATGTCGCTGACTAAAGTGCTTGGCTGCTTCAGCTTTCTGTGCTGGGGACAGCTGCCCGCGGTGGCTGGTAGACGACCGAAGTGCATCCCCGCGGATCGAAGGCACGGGGTGCCGGTCGTTTTGTCTGCAGGAGCCGGGCGCTGACACACCGAAATCGGCGGGGAGAGGGATGTTAGACACCCAGTGGCGCTGCGTGCCGCCGCAGTACAGGAACGCTCCAGATACGCCGACTCGCACAATGTACGCACGAACCGAGGTTTGGATGCGCCGTCCTTGCACCCGCGTGCATGTCAGACCAGCGAGCGTGTCGAGGTACAAGACAGCAGAGACTGCGCTGCCAGAAGGTACAAAGGCCGGGCACCCTGGCAGCCCGGGGTACGCGTCGCGGCAGGCACCCAGCACCTGAGTCGTGAAGCCGGTGGCCGAATTCAGAGCGTGTCGGACATGATGCGCGACTGCATGTATCTTCTGGATGGTCTCGGACAAGCCAACTGCGTATTCTCCGTGAGCACGTCCCAATGTTCGGCGTAGCGAGAGCCGAAGTCAAAATGAAAGAAATGATAATTTGCCATTGCAGATGTACGAATAGACGCTATGTTGAGTTCAAGTAGGGGGTGGCAGAAGAGACGATCGAACCCATCACAGACTATTTGTAGTTCTGTAATACGCAGCGCCGTTGCAGCAAGCAAACCGACAGAGACCGGATAGCGTAGTGCGCCAGCCCAGATGGCCATAGAACCTCACCGCTGCGTGCCTGCCTACGAGTCTTGTCCTTGAAGTAATGAGCGTCCCAACGTCGGTCAATAGTCATAGTCATTACTATGCCGACTGGTTAGGTTTCGGGCGTACAGAGACAGTGCAGTAACATACTACCGAGGATAAGATACAAATCTGCACACGGCATTGTGCTTGATATAGCCATGGAATCTGGTTGTCGTCTTATCTAGCAAATGATCACACCCTACTCCTCTGCTGGAAATGAAACCACCAAGGTCGATGCGCCGCCCTTGCGGCATCGTTGGCATCTGCATTGCAGGGGTTCCACGGGAACAATTTTATCATCTCCGCATGCAGAGCAATGGCCAAGCACTGGCTCGTGGTAGACTGACAACGCAAAATCGATAGCAAACTCCGGCACCTTTGCCATGACGTCTTTCAACTGACTCGTGACATTGTCAGCATCGGAAGTTCGTGCCGCCAGCCATCTCAACCACAAAATGATTGTTTTGCGAAACGTCCTACATGAGTCAGCTTCCAAGGCGTATATCGCAGACACAGAGTCAAGCAAGCGGCGGGGATTGCTTGTTTGCCGAACAGCGCGGTTGAATCGGGCCTCTGCAAGCTTGTGCAGTCCGCTGATCATATACATGTCGGCAAGAATGACCATATTTGCATGGAAGATCATTGGCTCGGAAAAACACGGCCGGCCCTCTCCTTGCACATCGCCCTGCTCGTTTGCTTCAGCAGGCCAATCTGCATAGGTGCCGGTGTACATGTAATCGACCATGCGTCTGACGAGCTCGGCAGGCCACTCTTTGACTTCCAAAACGCCGGAAGCCGCCTCCTAGTCTGCATAAGCGAAGATGCAGTGTTCGAACGACGACTGCATACCTTCCATGGGCCAGTGCAAGCGGTCCGAATAACTTGAGACTGTGCGCAGACAACCACTCTATGCACCGCGAGTCGAAGAGGACCGGACACAATTGTTAAGTCACAAAAGTCCCCGTCACGATCGCTGCCAAGTGTCAGTGAGGCCAGAAACGCGCCGACGTTGCCTTACTCGTCAATTTTCTTTAAGACATCGGCAGCGTGCGACATGTCAGCGTTGACCTCGGGCAGATTTCCTGCTTGTGCGTCTGCGAAAAGCATAGAAGAGTGCTGGTTCAGCTGATGCGAAGTCCTGGGAGTTGACCCGCACGAGATGCAGGTCGCCGGATTTGGCACACGCGGTGGCTACCTGCAGTGGCTGACGTCTCCCACCTAGCGCGTAAACTTTCCATCAGGGCCGATCGTCTCGGGTGGCAGTACCGACACTACACGGTCAGTTCTTTTTCTGGTTCGATTGACGCCGTGGACGCCGTGGCTTCCGCGGCTTGGCTGCCTTGATAGCCCGCGTAGTAGTCTTGGCTGGGCGTTTTGCTTGGTATCCGCTTTGCTTGTTCCGGTACTCTTTCAACAACTCCGGGGCGATTTTGCGAATCCTCCACGGTGGTTCCAGTGACGTGTTCTCCAGCGCATCGAAACCTGTCCACTGCATCCTATATCGCCCATCCTCTGTTTTCTCAACGATCTGCAGAGGCTCGTACTTTTCAGAACTAGGCTCAGGTCGGGGAGTGGCCTTCCATAGCCCGAGAAGCCCCTCGGGGTTGTCGCGATGCATTTCTATCTCGCGGACCAACTCAGTTCCACCGTTCGATGCGACAAGCTTGAGTTCCAAGGACAGAATGCCTGCTTCCAACCACTTGTAGCCTTTGTACTCCCACATTTGGCCTTTGTAGTGAATCGTCTGTTTTGGAACAGGTTTGTCTGATTGTGATTGCTCGCTTGTGGATGCTCCAGGCTCGCTTGGATCAGCAAGCGTATTAGCATCGCTCCGGAATGTTGGTTCGCTCGACGATATTCGTTCGTTTGACAGTGCTGATCGGTTCGGCAACGCAGGTTCCTTAGCT
>JMNB01004216.1:0-18214 GCA_000733645.1 Beauveria rudraprayagi
CCCCCCCCCCCCCTCCAAGGCCGTGTTCTTCGCATCTGGAAAATCGAGCGAGAACTCGCCTCCCGAATACGCGCAGAGGGTAATAGTAATTGCCCAACGTTTCTCAATTGTCCGTCCGCTTGCCAGTAACGAGTAATACATGTTTTCTCCGTCTTCAACCGGAAACGCTTGCATCTACGAAACCTGGAAGCAACGCGTCCATAGTCTTTTCTTCACAATGACACCAATCTTAAACAGGCACCCGAGACCAAAGGGGGTCAGACACCACGATGTAGGATCTTAGTATCCAAAGGGCTCATCATTCTCATCCGTGGTTCTGCACTCGTTTCCTTGTCGTGCTACCTAGTTACCCCATGTAGTCAGTCCCCCTTGTCCTTGTGCACAGGAGAGGCGAGACCTGCGACATGTCTAACACTGCACCAACAATGGGAATGAACTGTGAGAAATGGTTCGCAGATGCCAACATGTTGCACGTCCAGCTTTTTTTTTACCGCCACGGCAAGCCCGGTAAAGCACATTCGAGACCGGGGGGGGGCTTGTTGACTTTGGTTCAAACTTCAAAAAGCAGGTGACTGAAAGTCGCGCGCACGCGGGCGCGACCAGGATCCAGGATGGATAGCAGCTTGTTCGTCGATGATTACTTTTTTTCCAGCAAAAAAAAAACTGCCAAAGTAATTCTTGGGCCCAAGAGGCGCACCTCCCAGTATGCTATGGCGTCACCGTGACGGCCGCTTCGCAGCCCCCCCTTTGACTATCATCGTTTAAAACCGTCGTCTACTAGTAGAACACCTCCACATCATTACGAATACAAAGCAGACGTTGGACATTCTTTCCGGGCGTCGCTAAGGAATGGCCCACTTTGGACGGGATGGCTTGCTGTGTGTTGGAACAAGCCCCCCCCCCCCCGGGATTGGTTAAGCGCAACTCTTGTTTTACGGTAGCTGCGGTGAGGCGTCTTTTCCGTCCAAGCTTGTTTTCTACCATGTCATGTGTGTGTGGCCTTTTCAAGTCACTAAACCCTCTTTGCCTCTTCAAAGGCCAACAGGGCGCGATAAATGGTCATGGGCTTTCATGTACCACGCAATTGCCGAGAAAATGATCCGTGTTCTGAACTCATTCGATTATTTCCCCTCAGCCAACGCCAACGCCAACGCCAACTTGGGGTTGGCTGCTCGAGTGCCTGTCCAGCCCATCATGGCGTTGGGGTTCCTACCCTAGATAGGATGACCCTTCTTCTCGGGGTTTGCAACGAACTACAGTGGCAGCAGCATCTAATGTCTTGTTTCTGCTCCAGATTGTACCGCAGCGGTGGTCTTTACGCATGCTACGGATTAGTTCTCGAATGGACCGCCAAAGTCCGTGGCTATTGTTGCTGTGTGGTCACATATGTCTCGAACGAGTAAACGTCCGCAAGCCACAACACGTTGGAATGAGTCGGTTGGGTGTCCCAAAGTCAATGACATCCAAGTCACTGGTCGTTCTTGTGCTAGTCTGACGTAGCCGCTTGTCTTTTTTTTTAATGAAAATATCGGATCTCCTCGACGCAGAAGAAAGCCGGCAGCTGCTCCCAAGTCCCTTAGACATTGTCGTAGATGCCTGTAACACCACCTAACCTTAATCAATGTTCATCTGAAGCGCAACGTTCCCGGCTTATTCTAGATTGACTTTCCAAGTGCTACAAAGCAAAGCCTTTTACAGCACACCGCGGCAGTTCCTTACCGTATGTCAAGAAGTACAAGTCTGAGGCGGCGCGGCCCCCTCTCCGCATGCAAATGCGAGCAATGCAAAACGGCCACGTAGTGTTGTCCCCCCCCCAGCACCTCAAAAATCTCGTATCGAAGACAAGTTGCATGCTTTGCATAGCGAGTGCTAGGGTTACTGCAGCTCGTCTATTGAATATTCATGGGTGTACTGCTGGGATCGCCGAGGCCAGCTGGAGGATGACGAGTCCAAGCTCAGCATGCAGCCGGAACGGCAACCCGTAGTTAGGAGTTGCTCTACCAGCGCGTCGGGAGAGAGAGAAATAGTTAGGTTATGCTGCCAAGAACGAAGAATAGAATGGCAAAATCAGACCAGAATCCTCCCAGTCTCCCCCGTGGCCTCACAGTGTTGTCTCACTGTATCGATCAACATTCCTCCGCTATCCAATACTCCTCGCCTCCAGAGTATCGGAGGCATAGATCAGCTAAGTTCATGGTCACATACATGCGTCTGTCGCCCCCCAGCCTGTGATTTTGATGTCATGAGAAGATATTCTTCACGTCATGTGAGCACCACTCGTTTATGTTAGTTGGTGATCATCGCGAGTCCAGGCTCACGAATCTCGGACATGGACAGCACACGACTGCATTATTGTGCTATTCCCGGAATTTGTTCCAGCCAACACGTATCATCGTATGATATTGTCGTTTAAATTCGGCCCTTTTTAGTTCTTCCCGAGTCTCGAATGCTGGGGGGTTCATCCCAACTTTCTTTTGATATCGAAACGTTGAGTACACAAATACAATACAAAGTTACTTTCCTGTCAGATATGCACCACAAACTCCAACCAGGCCGACGCCTCTTTGGCGCTAGGAATGCCAATGTCTCACCCAGGCCCTCCCACACGATGGCATGGCAAGAAAAGGGTGGCCAGTGTGACAGACAAGGGCCCGCCAGATACCTCATGACAGTCATGGTTTTTTTCCAAATCAGCTGTATCAATCTTCCAATCAATGCGGCCAGGGCCGGGATCCCTACCCGCTCTCTGGCAGCCCAACGATGTTGTTTGTGAGCCCAGCATATCCTCACTGCCTGCCCATGCTGCAGCAAGGAAGAAGTCCGTGGCACGGTACCACCACCCTCTCTCCACCTGAATTAATCTTGGTTGCTATTCGATTGAGGCTTTTTTTCTTCACACACACACCCCTCGTCTTACCACCCCGGCGCCCCGTTCCGTCATACTGGTAACCAAAATGTAAAGTATTCGATATAACCCAGGTTCAAATCCAGGCTCTTTACGCACTGACCGACTGATAAGCAATGATAAACGGCCTTGCCGGTTGTCAATATGAGTGAGTGACAAGTCCATGTTGGATCCTGCTCATCGACTTCATCATACAATCCCTGCTGCAAGTGACACTTTGCAAGGACAGTCTTGTCTAGGGCGCAAGTCAGATGGATTTGTCATAGAAACATATGCGGAAATCTGCCACCACATGTACATTGGTTCTGAGGCCACTTGAAAGCAAACAGATGTATAGCTTCCCGCTTATGACCCATCACACAAGGTGGGCTTATGCATGAAATCACACCTCGGGCGCTCGTTTGAGTTCGGTCAACCAAGAGGCGTCGCGCCGACTTTCCAGCCGCTGCCAAAAACGTGCCACCGAAAACGAATCTTGTCCAATAAGCTTTGCGGGAAAAAAACGAAAAAGAATAATCGCCGTCATCTTCACAAAGACAGACAAGGAGCATTGGCATGATGTGGCTCGGCCGGGACCAAACCTCTTGAGTCCCGACGACTGATCCTTCCTTCTCCCAGCCATTCACAGAATTCATGCATCAGATCAGGTCACCACCTAACGTCAAGGTCAGGCCGCTGGCTTTGGAGAGAGAGCGCGCGCGAGGGGGCACGAAAAAGAGGATTCGGCTGGCCCGGTGTGTGTCCCACGGTGGGAAAACTGAGACATCCCCACGGTCATGGCTTTACGCCCGCGTTCAAGGCAGCCTCGTAGCGAAGCTCGGACGCTTGGCTCTTTTTTGATGCTGAGGAGACCTCTGCGGATGGCCAGATCTTAATTATTTTCTGTCTTTGCTACCAGCGATGCAACATGGGCCCATCAACTTTCCTTCCCGTCAGGCGAAGGGGGGGGGGAAAAAGGTCTCGACGGCCGCTAAAGTGATGCGGAAGCACCCGCGTCAGTTGTCTGGCCTTGCTAGTGGAGAATCTTGAGAAACATTCCGGATACTAGAGCCATGTTTTTTTCTCGAGAGTTGGAGCGGCGTCAGTTCGTCTCATCTCACTCTCATTGTTTGTATCCGATAAACTGCGGACGGGTGCAAAGGATCCTGGGGTTATCTCAACACAGGTTTGTGATATTTGTGGATTAACAATAGCATGGGTTCAGTTTGACCCTTGGAGGATCATGTTTGGGGCAACTAACGAGGAGACAAGCCGCCGGACACTGCACGGCTGTGTAGACGACGCAAAGTAAGTCGCCGAGTTCAAGGAAACTTACAGCGACGAATACTTAGTAACTCGTATAACAGCATGTAGTAGTTATGAACAATTCTACGCTGTCTCGTAACATAATGTCGCTTGCTTTCGTTGGCCATAGAATTCCGCCGCACAACCAGCCTGAACACAAAATCACTGACCCGAAAGAGAGCAATCTACTATTTCGAGAGACACAGTAGATTTAGATATAGAAAATGGCTGCAAATCTGAAGAGAGAGCGAACTCTTTCTGCGTGTACTGCTCACCGCGAGGTCGAAAGGGAGTGCCGTTGATATCAGTAGATTGCTCGACATGCGGGACCTTTCGAACTACGCCGGTACAGAGAGAACTTGAAGATTCCGTCCCTTGTGTTTAGTTTTCGAAATTTAATAGTATAAAGCCTTTAGATGTGAAATGTGAAGTTGTATACACCCAAGTTGACGGAAGAGAAATCTTCTCTATCCATCAACGACAAGTGCTAGACAGTACGCGCCATCTGATCACTTGAGCCCGAGAATAGATGCCTCAAGAATACAAACAATTCAAACAGTTGCGAATCCTATGCACTATTGCTCTTAATCTCAATTCTTTATGCACTTCCATTAGACCACTCACGAGCATTGGCAATCGCTCGTTGGCCTCTACAAGCTTCAAGAAGACTTTCCTCCCAGCTTCGAGTAGTTGGTGGGGTCAGGTATCAAGATGATGCTTTGGAAACTGTCACAAACAATGTGAGTTCCTTTGACCGATTTATGGAATGTGTACTCGACACAGTCGAAGCGTAGCCCCTGGTGATCACCGGCAGTGTAGGCAGACGGAACACTGGAGCGCCAGACGTTCAATCTCGAAGTGGCTAACGAACGGCTCAATAGATTCGCTTTCCAGTATCTGAAGTTTGACGTTGAAACACTTCTGTCAAATTACCGCTCGAGCACCTACCTGTAGCGTCCACAGACATCGTTGCAGACTTTGCCCACGACATTATCTTCAGAGCTCAGCCATGATGTTGTAATCTAAACAAATCAACAATAGCATTTCCAATCAGTCATGTGATAACCAGAAGACTTCAAATACCAGATGCAGTCTATCTACACTATTATCGGTGCCAATACCGCTCTGTATTCGGCGCGATGCCTCTCAGTATGCTATCCAGCCCCAGCCACGCCCTACTGGCCAAGCTCCTCGACCAAGGCTAGGGTATTGAAATCCAGTCCGGGCTATGTGACATTCCAGAGGGAGTAAAGGCTTGCAAAAGACTGTGATGCACACGTTGAAGGGTATCAGGAAGCCACGCATCAATCAACAGCGCACCATTATCCATACCCGGCTTCTACAATACCCAAGCAAAGGCAACTACCAATAGTAAATGGTAAAGTACTTTTAACAACATGCGCCGGCTAATCCCGTTTCTACCTCATCCCATTCGGCTTGTGGCGTTACGCGGCTGCCTGAGCTTGATGCATCTAGACATGATCTTCGCGGGGAAGCACCGGAAGGCGCTGCTACTGCACTGCGCGCAAACTGCCCCACGGATCATCATAGCTTAATTGTAAGTAGCGAACCGCCATGTTGAAGTGGCGGACGAACTCGGAAAAAGGAACTCCAACTTGGAGAGCAGAACCGTCAAGACCGAGCGAAACACAGACCTGGCGCAAGAAGGCAGCTATGCAACATGCTTGTGAGAAGAAAGAAAGGAGATCATGACGCTGTTTATTGAGCTCGTCTTCAATTTGCAGGGGAAAATTTCCTGCAGACTCATATGAATAGCTCGGGACTGCTCGGCGGAGGTTTGTTCATGCAAACAGTCACGAGGCCCAGGCCGCTGCGCAGTAATTTTTAGGCACCGTGGACATCGGAAGTACAGAGAAGATGACGAAAAGTCACCTTCATGAAAATAAAACAAAACGAGCGCCCGTTGGACGAGAAACAAAGCGAACTAGTCGCTGGGTTGCTGGGACGCCTCACCTGATGATAGACCCGACAGCCGCTAAATTCTCCAAGTCCTTGAACTTACACCAGAAATAGCTTATTTGGACTTGACTGCAATGGGAATAACGAGGCGCCGGCGTACACCCTTATTTTCTTGTAATAAGGTTTAACGTATTCAGCTGCGGAGTTAGCTTGAGTTTGGCAAAGTATATTGAGGGGTGGCAAGTAAAAGTATCGTATATATGGAGCTTCAGGTCCTCACTTAAAACGTGAATATCCTCAGCATGCGCTCCACGGCTGGAACTTTTACTTTCAAAATCGCATCTCTTTACTCGCACAACACGCACGCAACATGTCTGCTGTACCACAGGAGACCAAGGCCGCTCCGTCAGCCGGCGCGCAGCTCTTTGACAACATTGCCCAGTCGTACGAGCACTCGACCGGCGGCAGCACCCGCGCCATTGCGCGCCAAATTCTCGAGCTCGAGTCTCTCCAAAACCTTTTTGAGGCGCCGCACGACGCCGTCGTCCTAGACAATGCCTGCGGCACGGGCATCGTGGCCGAGGAAATCATCAACCGTTGCCGTCGGCAGGGCTCCGGCGGGGTCGGCGGGGTCGGCGGGGTCGTGCCCGAGATCCGCGCCGCCGACCCGGTCGACAAGATGGTCGCCGCTTGCGCCGCAAAATTCTCCTCCCTCGGCGTGACTGACCGCTGCTCGGCGGCCGTCATGCCGGGTGAGAGGCTCACGTTTGCCGACGCCACGTTTTCGCACAGCATCACCAACATGGGCCTCATGTTCTACACAGACGCCGCGGTGGGTGCGCGCGAGCTGCACCGCACGCTCAGGCCGGGCGGCGTCGCCGTCGTCACGACATGGGCGCAGCTCGGCCAAGTTGACGATATTCTGTATCCGGCGCAACAGAGGGCGCGGCCCGGCGCCGAGCTAATTAGGATGCCGATTGAGCCGCGGTGGTTTGATCCCGCGCAAGTCGAGGCGTGCTTGCGCAATGACGGTGGGTTTGCAGACGTCAAGGTTGAGCTGCGCAATGCGTACTATGCAGCGCCCACTGCCGACGCCCTCGGTGACCAGCTGCTGGAGCTGTTTGGCATGTTCTCTAAGACATGGACCGAGGAGGAAAAAGCATTATTCGGCCAGGCTGTGCGGGACTTGACGCCGACTGTCACAGTGCCGTGTACACAGGTCGATGGAAGTAGTGGATACGGTGTGCCGGTGACGGCGATTGTGGCCATTTGCACGAAATAAGAGACTCTGCGGCCGAGATCATCTTGGAAGATCACTCGGCAATCCAGTTCCGAGAGGCAACGCTTTCCCTTTCATGCACGGATGCTAGTCATGTTCTTGCGATCTTGAGCACGTTTGTCTTAAATAGTTAGGCTCGCAGTAGGTAGGATTTCGTCCTCGCTGATTGTTGTCTCCATTTTAGTACGTGGCCGCTCATAAGTCGTGTATTCATAAATTTCCAACTCTATATCTGGTTATGCTATTGTCAGGTTGTTTCCCGTCAGTGCCTCCGGTACTGTAGACCCAATTAGTATACACAGCGATGCTGTTTTCCATAATCCTATTCCAAGTTAAAGAGTGCCATCTTTGATAATTTTGAGAGAGTCCAGCTGCCAATATCCATGGCCGCCACGTCTGATAATCTCACCAGCCTGTGAGAAGAAAGAGTCCATGCGTAAGGCTACAGGGCGAAGAAGTAGCTTTCCGACGTAGTATTGCGTAGCTGCCAAACGCTGCAACGACTGATGAAAGCTCAGAAGAACATGATGAGCCACTCTGATATCGTCTGGGCCGGAGGCGACGATGAAAAGATGTATCATGAAGTTGCCGCACAGTATGAGTTGAGACCGTCCCACTGAGAATGTGTTAGAAGTCTTGATGGCCTAAAAGGTATTACAGCAACTTACGCCGGCCCCAGAAACCTTGCAAGTCCCCCTCTGTGACTTCGTCCATAAAGGTTGCGAATTGTTGCATTTCGTAGACCGCTTCATGAAAATTCCTGCGCAGGCTCGAATTTGGGTCTGCTCTGGCTGCTTTTGTGGCAGGGGAAAGGATCGCTCGAAATAGTAGAACTTTGGCAGCGTGGTACATCAAGTGCAATGGGCCTTTTATGCGAGTTAGTCCGGGTAACACAGGTGCGGTCTGCCATAGAGAGAAGCATACAGTTGTTATGGATAGCGGGAGCTGAGTTTATCCGTCTTGTGGACAAACACTGCGGAAGCAGAGCAGGCCACTCATGGAGCTTTTCTTTCTGGGCTGCCAGTGTGTGAAAAATATGGTCAGGGCCATGAGGATACCGCGCGCTTGGATTAACAAGACTACCAAAATGTTAGCTGATATCACATGTTTCGTACAGGTAGAAACTCACAAGCTGCAATCAATGATTTCGCGCACAATTCTGGTGATGCGAACCATCTCCAAGAATCGTTGACCAACAGCTACCTGGAACACTGATGAGTCTGGATCGACCATATGCTTCAAATCCTCCGGTACGTCTTCGTCGAAGCGAACGTCCTCCAGGTCAGGCGGTGTTGTGTCAAATGATTCACGATATATGTGAGGCGGATTACCATGACAGATGGAAGTCCAGCAATCAGCCATGTAAATAGCCCACCACAACTTTTTGCGCAGTTTTTTTTCCCATGATTCTATGTTCCAGTTCGACGGATCTTGGTGTAGGCCGCTCATCTGCGCGTTGGAGACAGCTTGGGCTGCGAGGATCCAGATGCTGGGTGTTTCTACTGTATCGGTCCAAGGCGGGGCCATGTGGATCAAAAGCAGGCATGCTTGCAGATTGGCGAGATTGGGATTTTCAAGCTCACAACGCAAGGAGCTCTGTGCTTGAGTATGCAACTCGTGTTGCTCCCAGGGACAGGGGCCCTTGAGCGACGGGTCTCTATTCCAGAATACCGTGGCCAAGGCGTAAATAGCGCCGCGAAGCGATGCTGGGATCTTTTCCTTGCTCGAGTTGTATAGACGTAGGAACCGAACCTTGGAAACGACCGGGTACACTGGATGAACGTATTTGAAGTATAGACGAACAAGGTTGGGTCCATACGGATAGACTCTTGATTCAATGGCCAAGGATGCTTCTCGTTTTGGGCGATTGGTATATTCAGGTACTTCATTCTCTAAGAGCAGAAAATGGACCGGGGGGTCGTTCGATTGTGAGCTGCCTGGGTAAACCTGCAGGTAGTCGGCGTCAATCTCGTCGATCTCGCTGACAATCATGTAGCGAAACGAGTCAAGAACATGAGTATCTTGCTCTGCAGCTGGCCCCATGTAGTTGGCAGTTTTGTTCACGTTATCCTCGAGGGTGTGAATACGCCCAGGGCCATTCGTGGGCCAGATGCCCATGCCCTCAGCGCTGCCCTTGGTAAATGTAGTAATGGTGGCTGCAGAGGGGAGCTTGACTGCGCTCGGGCGGTCCTTGTCAGTGAATGCGGGAGGAAGGGTTGCTTGAGAAGAAGGATGAGGACTGTCTTGGGCTGGGGTTCTGGCTGCAGACTGCTGCGACGCGACATTGATTGGAGAGAAAGCGTGGTGGGAGGAACCAGGACTGTCGTGCGAAGGCGTCGGCCATGAGGTTACAGGCGGGCGTGAGGCACCGTTGGGAAAGAGGTCTGGGCGACTATGGCGGATTGAGTCTGCAGGGGATGAGATGGAGACTGAGTGAGGTGACGCAGCATCTGGCGAGGCGTGATCACCGTCTGCAGTGGCACCGGCGTCCTTGTCGGCCAGTGTGCCGGAAGACAAGCAGGGGATGCCTCGTGTCTCACAAAAGCGACCTGCATGAGCAAATGAGATTAGCCATGTGACGGAACATGGTGAAGGGAGCTAGCGCGATACGAAGTATGTCGCGCGCGACGAAGCATGATAAGCGAAGCGGAGAGCAAGCTATGAGAGACTTACATGGTGGCTGGTCAGTAATGACGCAGGCAGTCTTGCGTCGGCGGCAGGCATCGCAGGGACGATTCTTTCGGCTCCTGCGCTCACGCGCCTGGCCGAAGCTACTCTGTATAGTAAACTTGCGGCGGCGAGCTATGGAAGCTGAGGCTGCATCAGCCGGCGAAGGCCCGCCGGGCTCGGGGACGTCAGCGGGAGGACTATGCATGTTGAGATGCAGTTTGCTGCCGAAACAAGAGTGTAGGACGGGCACGGACGCAACCCCGAACAATGCAGGCGGGCAATGGGGCAGAAAGAGAAATCGGCCTACAAGGTTAGGCGAAGGATTCCAAGGGCGTGGTGCAGATGAGGCAGCGGGTGTGAAGGAAGCCAAGATGCAGCGGCGAGGGGAAAAAAGTTGGCCGAAGATTGAGGAGTGGAGGCTTGAGGGGGGAAAGACGAGACGGCCAGGCCGGCTAACGCAAGACCTGCAGCCGGTTGGTGTGGTCACGCTAGCACGAGTAGTGTGGCGGCGGATCCCAAGGGGACTGGCTAACTGGCTGTAGCCTGTTGAACAAAGGTCGGCACTGGCTCACAGCCTAGTAGACAAGCAGGTTAGTGAGATGGATCAGCGGGTAGGTATTATTATTAGTAGCGGACACGAATCATTGGCAGCGCGGGATGTAGCGACATGACAAGACCTGTCTGACCACAAGTAACAAAGATAATGTTTTTCAACCAGGATTGAGGCCTTTTTTTTTTTACTGGGAATTTGTCTGGCATTGCGGGCTCTGCTTTGTCATCATTTATCCCTTGATATCCGTGGATCCCAGCACAGTGCCTGTTGTAGCCGATCTGCTTTAGCGGCTCTGCCAACTGTAGGTACCTAAATGCGGATACATTAAGGTACCGGCGGTTGCTCACAAATTTGGCCGCTATCCAGGTACCTACCTACCTGGATCCATTGGGCTGCATCACCCAAGCTCTTCAGCCAGTGCAGCTCTACCCGCCCCCGTTGGCAGCCGTTTGCAACCGACAACGCCAAGATGCAGCCGTCGTGGGTTCAACAACTTCAAATCGATATTTGTTGACCAACAACAAAGTCTCCAATAAAGCCAACTCCTCAGTCGGCAGATAAATCTGCCTGTTGTGCCTCACCAGCAATCTGGCCCATTCTGCACAAGGATGGTCTCATTTTGACACCTGTGGGTACGGTGATCACAGCTATGCACATAGAGTTGGCCGACGATGCCACCCAACGGGACAGCAAGCCTAAAGCGCTGACCACGTCTCACGACGCCATCTCCACACGACTACAATAATTGAGTGCGAGTTGCGGGGATTATCGTTGCCTGGACCCGAAAAGGTACTTCGGCTTCGACTATTTGTTTGCATGGACCCCGAGGCCGCTTCTTCACCAAATGTCGAACTAGCGCAACATGTCACCCTGACAACTCGTCATATGCAACAGGGTGAAAGCCAGAACTGATCTTTCATTTAACATCTGACAGTTTTGACCAACTCTCAAAAGTTACTAAATCCGTTTCTAAACTTCTGCATAAGCCACCCGTCTTCGCATCTCTTTGGTTTCTGCTTCAGATCCCGTCTCCGTTTCACGACCGACAGTTCGGCGTTCTTCATTCTTGTCCTCTTCCTGAATAAAGTTCGCCACTATCCGCTCCGATTCCGCCAAGCTTACATCCCACCGGTCGCTGTAGTACTGTTGCAGTTCTGCAGCTGACATTTCGTTCTTGACAAACTCATCGACGACGCGCACCGGGAAAATAGCATGTAGCGCCACGAATACAAGAGCGCTCGAAAAAAATCCATACAGATAGTTTGTCATGTACAGCTCTCGAATGCTGTCCGGCACATTGACCGAGCTATTGACTGAGGTCACAAATCCTGGCACACACGGGCCTACGCCGATAGCCCACTGTTCGACATCGCATCAGCTACTGGTAGTCATATTACCGACTTGACGACGATACTTACGGATATGGGTGCTCTCCAGTTGATGCCTCTGCTATACCAGTACTTGCTTGACGAGTTGCCCCGGAACAGGTCGTCGACATCCAATTTCTGCCGGTGCACCACATAATAGCTCGCCACCATCATGCCTGTCATGGGCGCCAGAAAAACGCCATAGCCCGACATGACTGAGATGAAGACTGTCGCCGTGTCTACCATTCGCCATGGATTCACAATTGGACTCAGTATCGCAGTGATGTAAGCACCTCGGCGAATATTGAGATATCGCGGAAAGACGGCCGCCAGATCAATACCACCTGCCAACGCATTGCCGAGTACATTGCTTCCCAGCTGGGAAAATGTCAAAGCCAGTCCCGAAAAGAAGACGCCAGCGCGAGCTGCCGGCGTAGGATCCTTGCGGACAAGACGCGCCAGAAGTCCCGGAAGATACCAGTGCTCCTTGCCGAGGCGATCCTGCGTGGCGGCTACGACCAAGATGCCAACGATGGAAGTGCCAATACTATAGATTGGGTACGCAATAACCTGGCCCCATTTTGCGTCTCGAGATGAGCGAGCCAGACGTGTGTAATCGTTTTGGTTGAGGATTCCGGCTGCTATCGAACCGACAGTTGCAACAATGCCAGAAACCATGACCCACGCAGTACTGTTGGGGCCGCTAGGAGGATTTGGCTTGTCTTCTGTGATTGTACTTCCGAATCCACTCGGTCCCATTGTCGACAGGGCCCAGATCAAAAGTGTAATGTAGAAGACGAGCGCGACGAGGGATGTGCTGTTCAAAAACCACTGCAGTCGGTGTGGCCGAATCCAAATGAATGGGAGACTGATGACGAAGAAAATTACATAGGACATGAAGCGTGCTGTCGTCAAATGAGAACCGGTCGGCATGGTATTGTGCACGTGTTGATCGACTTTGGGGTCCAACGCCAGGACAATCAGATGAAAGCACTGGCCGCCTGTCCAGGACTGAGAAGCGTACCTGCTGCCAGGTTAGTGAGTGTTGGTATCCTCATCGGGAAGGAAACTGACCAAACTATTGTACCAGTTAGCAAGAAGACATGACCGCAGAAAAGGTCACATACCTATTGAAAGGAATATACGGTTCCAAATGGTGAACTGGGAACCCCACATACCCCAGATCGATCTACTGATGACGGGAAACCCGACTGTATGGGCGTTAGCACAAGGCGCCTTCACGCGGGGCTGCGCTTTTCCTCACTGTGATATCGAGATCCTGCTATGGAATTGGCAAGAACTGCAGCCAAAGCGATCAAATTGCCAACGACGATGCCTACATTGCGTTGGGTCAGGAATCGAGTGGGCGAAGCCAAATGATAAGAGGAATACGCACAGATGACGGCTTGCCACCAAGAAAGGCCCAGTGGAATGAGGGCACTTCCGGTGATGAAGGTCGTTGTATTGCAGTTGATGACAAGCCCTGACAGGAGAACAGTTAGCATTCTACCGAAGGCGCTGCCGCTTTTGCGAAGACCGTACAAAAATCGTGATAGGATCTGAGTGTCCATGTTCGCCTTTCCTTCTCGACGGGGCGAACATCATCATTCTGGGGGGTTCGCACTGTCAGCAGACTAGACCTCGGCCGGCATCAAATCAGACTACTCACAATCCATTTTGACACTGACGATAGCTCGGCAGCACTCATGAGTGCAGATAGTCGCTCTGTGAAGCGACGAGGGCGACATGGCCCTCCAAGGGGGTGGGCTGGCGACATGGCCGGCTGCCTCTCGCTATATCAATGTCGTGGCAGATTGCGTCTTGCTTGTGTAACACAACAAGAAACATGCATGAGCAAACACGACCTGCGCGGGGATCCTCTGCGAGGGAACTTTTTTTTCCCTGCAGATGTAGAGCCAATTTGGACTAACCGAGACGAAGCATCCCGATTGGTGCTCCAAGTGGCTGAAATCTTGAAGCCATGCAACTTTGCGATGCAAAGCTAGTCGCAAGGCCCGATCTGATGCGTTCGAATTGCTCTCTGAATCTTTTCAATGTCAAGATTGCAGCAGTAGGCGTTGTGATAGCAAAAGTACGTTGAGTGCATCGCAGTCGAAGAAAAAGCTAGCCGGCCTGCGAGTCAACCAATCTCCACCCGCCAATTCATTGGCTTGGGACGGGCGCGGGGGCACGCTAATTGTACTGACAAGCAGGCCAATATTTAGGGATTGGCTAGCCATCTGAAGTAGCTGAAGATCTGATTGCTCAGCCTTCTTGCTCAGCCCTTTTCAACCTGCCCTTCTGGAAGAATTGTTCTAGCTGAAAGCTGCGACAGCGCTGATCTCTCCACTGCTGCGTGCTGGCCGCTTGTGTTTGAGCTTCAAAGATACTTGGTCACTTCATTTTGAGACAGGCGCAGATGCGCCCTGAAATTGTGCAGCGGCACTGCCCAGTGCCTGGAGCTAGTCAATAGGCAATACAAACAAGACTTGTCGGGCTCCGGAATAGGCAGCGTATGATTGCCGGCAGGAGAAGCCGAGACATCAGAGTTTCATTGTTTTTTTTTTTCTGGAACCTGTAAGCACTGCCCCTTTCACAGAGACAAAAATTGCTAAAAGGCCTGCGCAGACTCCGTAGTCATAACAGAGTATTAATTAGGCGCGCGAACTGGTTGGCCTGTGTTGCGCCTAATCATTACGCTCTTTCATCTCGGACCTTGAAGCCTTGACAAAAGGCAGTGTAACGGCTGCTAGTGTCTTGTCATGTAGATAGGGCTTAGCACATTGAGACACAAGAGAAAGGACAAATGATGCATGTTCTTGCCCGCGAAGTTGCAAAAGCGGCGCCAAGTTGTGTATTTTGTTGAGCGGCTCGTCGCTCGGCTCCCCTGCAAATAGTGGAATAATAAAAGGGAGCAGAAAATTCAATGCCTCATTTTTCATTAGTATTGCACAGAATATCCGCAATCTCATTTTGCACTCAAGGGAGAACCCTTGATGGGGCCTGTGAGTGCTGTATCCGTCCAAAAGTCAGTTCATCGCGATTCGCCAGCAGCCGCCCGATAGCGCATTCTCCCAACTGAAGCTTTCTCATCATACCATGAACAATCCTCATCCCATGTGAATGGGTAAGTATGGTTTGTAGATCGAAATCCAATTGCACTGGTCAACATTGTTAACCCAAAAAAAAAAAAAAAAAAAAAAAAAAAAAGAATCTCGACTGACCTGTCTGTCCATCCGCGTTTGCAGTCTCCCAGCCGATTGCCAATCCGGCCGCTGACTACTGAGTATTTGTAGGTGGGTAATCACTGTGTCTCTCCCTTGAGAACCCCGCTCCATGTCAAGGTACCAGTAAGACGCTGTGCAGAGCTCTCTGGTATTCGAAGATTATTTAGTTATGCATGCGAATTTGAACTACATAGTTAGTGCAGCTGGCGATATTTAGCTTATTACCCGGAACAGTGACCCGGCTGTGGGAGCGGCTGACGCAGCGATGGTTCATCAGGCAATGTTTACGCATGAGTAGTTAGACTCGGATACAATTCTCGGCGACGGAGGGCCGTGTGAGTTCCTGTCTACGTGCAATGAATCTTGGCTCTGAGCCTCATTTTTATGTCATCCACATCGACAGTCCGCGAGGATCTGCTCGCTCGCTCACTCACACAGTCGGTGCTAACGCCATCTCCGAGACTGGCAACGCAAGACGGTTTGTTTTTCTTTAGCAGCAGCCACGAGCGCCACGCTTTGTAATTATCACGGACCTATATCTTGCGTGCTCCGAGATCGTATGGCTTAGAAATACCGATTGTGAATCTTTTGTCGTTTTTGGCTCTGGCGCACGCAACAAGGGTGCAGAGCCGCACCGAGCTCCGTCCTAGCTGAGGCGCCGAGCGAGGAACCTCATTCGCTGGACTGCCCCATCGGCTACCCCACTCACTCCGAAGCCGAAGCCGAGATCATGACTGCCTTGCACGCTTTTGGGTGGTGGTGACTCGAAAGGTGAGAGAGCGTGGCTTGATTTGAGGCCGAGAGAACCTGTATAGGTGGTGAATGACGGCTTACCGAGTGAGTCGCAGGACCGATGACAAAGTTTTTGTGGCCGAAGGGCGCGTTGCTGGAGATGCGGATCGCTGCCGAGACGGTCAAGGAAACGTTTATATTTAAAGCACGGCCATTCTCGATAAATCTGGGCTTGTGGAAGAGAGTAAATCAAGTCATTCAATCAATTTATTCAACTGAATACAGAAAAACAGCTTTTGACAAGCTCGCAAAGCCATCACAATACACTTTCCACTCAAGCTCCCCGAAATACAAACCACAAAAAAGAATCATGCCATTCTTCAAAAAGTCGAAAAAGGCAGACTTGGGGTCGACAGCCTCCGAAGTCACCCTCGTCGACCCGGCTGCCTGCCAGGCAGCCGCCAGAGGGATGTCGCAGGCCGTCAAGTCCAAGACTAAGCACCCCAAGCAGAAGCCTCTTACATCTGAAATGGACAAGTGGAACACCATAGATGCCAGGTTAGGTGAGATGATCAGTGCGCAGTCAATCGTGTTTCAAACTAGCTAACGCTTTCAACCACAGCATATATTACCAACAAGTGAGAGATGGCCAGCGGTTTGGGCGGATGGCGTTTTAGAACAAGATACCACGACATGAATTCACGATGCGATGGACATTCGGTTTCCGTTTTACATTACTTGCAACTTTTCTCTACAAAGTATTGTTTAATTTAATGCAGATTTTTTTTTTTTTTTTTTTTTTTTTCATTTTTTTCCCTCGTCGTCTTGTTTTTTCCCTGCCCAGCCCTATTAACGTCGGGCGCCCACTTTTTAGCCACCCCCCTATTTTGGCCAGTAATCGCCAGCCTCTTCGTTTCTAACCCTTATTACTAGAACTATAATTTCTTATATAATAATTATTATTTTAGCTTTAAATTTCTTCTACTATATTATTATACCTAAATATAGTAAAATAAACCTTTAAAATGCTATATAAGATATATTAGAGGATAAGAGTATATAAAAGGTAATAAAATATTAGGCTATATCTTAATTAATAATATAGGCTTAAATAAATAGTATAGTATTATAAAAGGAGGTATTTAAACTATTATAATACCTTTTTATTATTTAAGAATTATATCTTATTTCTTAGATCTTAATTTAAGATATTATTAGTAATTCTCTAATATATAATTAGGTTTAAAAGATAACTTTATAATTATATTATTTTAATAATAATAATTATAATCTTAATAAAAGCTAATTATATAGTTTTTTAAATTATAATCTAAAGATAAAGACTTTATAAGGTAAATATCTTAATTTTTAATATTTAAATAATACTTTAACTTATAATATCTAAAATTTCTTTAAACTTTTAATAATTAAGTAAATTAATAAGATACTCCCTTAGAACTAATATAATATAAATAAAATAAGGCTTATAATAAGGCTTTAAGAGAATAGTCTAGTACTAGGATTATTATAAAAGTAAATTACCTTAAAGAAATAGTCTAGCTAGTACTTTTAAAGTATAATTTTTAAATATATATTAGCTATAAGGATAAAGCTTAACTTACTAGTTCTTTTTAATAGAAAGAGTATTTAATAGTAGTAGTTTTTAAATAAATTAAGACCCTTTAAAAACTAATATTTTAAGGCTTTTTTAAGAGGCTAGATAAATAATTCTATTACTATTTATTAACTTAAAATAATCTTTATTCTAAAGACTAAACTAGCTAGCCTTAATAAGTAATAACTTCTTATTATTAATAACTATAAAAGTTATTATATAGCTAAATTCTTATATAAATATTATTATTATAATATCTACCTTTTATTCTTACTAATATATAACTCTTATATTCTTTAACCTCTTAATATAGCTATTTTTAATATTATTAAAACTAATTATAAAAAGAAGCTAGGAAATTAGTTAAATAATAATAATTCTTCTCTTATTAGTAAGAGAATTTTTCTTAAATATTATATTATTATAAGAGAAGCTAAAATAATAAAAAAAAATATTTATTTAGGCTAGTAAATATTAAGATTATAGCTTATTAATATTATAAAGCTACTAATAAGTAAATTACTATTTAACCTAGTTAAAATAATACTAGAAAAAATACCTTTAAAGCCTCCTTAACCTTTTAATATAGGGCTTCTACTATATAATATACCTACTAATAAAAAAGACCTTTATAACCTCCTTAATAATAGTAGAAAGCCTTT
>JMNB01004217.1:0-18175 GCA_000733645.1 Beauveria rudraprayagi
GCGACAGCCTAAGGGAAAAAAAAAAAAAAAAGGACGGCATTTCGTCATGTGAAGCGACGTGAAGGAGAATGTTGTCGCTTTTGGAAAAAAGAAAAAAAAAAAAGCATCCAGGAACGGCGTCTTCGGGATAGAATCGGAAGATTGCGCGCCGCAAGTCACCAAGCTTCCTGACATCTTGGCCGTAATCAATCTAATCTCCGTCATCTCATCTATGTAGTTAGCGTGTAAATACCCCAGCTTGGACAACGCGGCCGTCGTATCTTTGCTCGGATTCGACCCTGTCAAGAGCCCTTGTTATAAATGCCCACAAGACTAAAAATGGGTTGCTTGGCAACTTGGCATTTGTCGTCGAGTCTCAGGACGCACTGCCCCCTTTCTTGAGCCCTTGTCTAATTTATGAAACCCCACGACCCTCACATATCCTAACTAGTTGGTTGGCTGCCTTGCTGGGCGGGGGTCCGCTCAGCCTTATTACCGGCCGCCAACTCGGGGACTAGCGAACTCGACATGACTGCCAAAGTGGACACAAAGTAAAAAGGTCTTGACAGGGCGCTGCACGAATGTGAGGATTTGAAAATCTTGCGTAACAGTATTCAAATGGTCTTTTGTTGGAAGATGAAAAGCCATGACTGCGCAACGGAAAAGAGAAGGGACGGCGCAAGCAAACACTTGGGTATAATAGAATGGAGACTCAAAGCTACATCATGAGACAATAAACCAAAGGACGTATAGTTTGTTGCAACTAGTCAATACCCACAATATGTCTCTCCTACTGTTCTTATTCTTCTACCGCTTCCCCTGGACTGTTAGATGCGGCGGGCTTTGGTTCCGAGCTGTGGGCCGTCACCAGGTACCAGATGGAACTTGCCGACTCATGGACGAAACTGGACTTGATAGGAAATGAAGATTGAAAAAAAGGGATCATAAGCGACGAAAGCGACGATTGCGTATCCTACGCTAGGTCGTCAGCCCTGGAGCTGGAGCCTTTGACCACTTACAGGCCGCACAGTACCACAAAGCCGCTTTGTTGACGGGCGTTATTTTTAGCACGTAAAGGGACCAACACATGGTCAAATACACCGATTTCTTATAAGACGACTCTATCTTCTTTGTCTGGGCTGAGTAGCTTCACCTAACCTACTCGTTCCTTTCCCTTTCCCCAGTACTCCTTTGATGCTCGGCTGCTTGTACCATGATATCCGCATCTTTGCCAGATTATACCCGAGTCGTTGTGACTGCGAGTTTTACAATCATTCACTACATTGTTGGCTCAGTGTTTTTCGACTTGGTTCACTGGCAGTCTCACCAAAAGACGCGCAACAAGTTTGTCCGATGGCTGAACCGGACGCACTCGGCCCACCACCAGTACTTTAACCGCCAGCTCCGATTCAACCGCAACTTTCGATATGCCAACCTCGTCTCGCACATGCCCCTCGAGTTTGCGTGCCAAGCCGTCGGCAGCTCGGCGAGCTGGCTGCTTCTGCGTCGATTCTACCCCACGGCCGCCTACGACCTGCTCATCGTCATGCTGGTGCAAATCATCCGCACGGCCATTGTGGCGTGGAACATGGGCTACGACTCGAACCACATTCCCTACGGAGTCCTCCCGAAAGATAAGAACAACATGATTGTCGGTCCCGAGTACCACGTGCTGCACCATATTGATCCTCAAAACTACTTTGGATCCATGGTGCGTCTTGTCGACATGATATTTGGTACGGCCACAACCCTCAAGGGCCGCCGCGTAGCCATGACAGGATCAAGTGGTGCTCTCGGGAGAGAGTTGACAAAGGCCTTGCAAAAAGAGCAGGTGGCGTCAATCACGCCTTTGCGACACGGCGTTGACTGGTCCAGGAATGACTACTCGGGCCTTGCGCCGATACTGGCCGAGACTGATATTCTAGTACTCTGCCACGGCACAAAGGACCACAACGCCGCCTTGGCCATGAACTGCACCTCGGCCGTATCCATCATCGAGCTGTTCAAGCAGTCGAGGGACCGGACCAAGCCCGAGCTGATCCCCGAGGTCTGGTACGTGGGCAGCGAAGCGGAACTGCACGGCGCGCTACCCGGCGACAAGGTCATGCAAGCGTACGCCGAGTCGAAACGGGCCTTTGTGCCGTTTGCGAGAGCATACTACGACGACGAGCAAATCTTGTACCGACACATTGTTCCTGCGGCGTTCCAGTCTCGCATGGGCTCGTCCATTGTGGGAGCGGATTGGGCGGCTCGGACGGCGATTTGGTGGATTCGGAGGGGAGCGCAGTATGTGCCAGTGACTTATACCGGCATGGCCTTTGTCAATTACTTTCGCTTCATGTATTGGGTAAAGCCGACTACCGCCGGCTCTCTAAAAGTCGAAGAATCTCTCAAGTAAGCGGAAGAAATGTATTATTTATAGCGTTTGCATAGCATAGTCACAACTTTTATTTTTTTCGGGCAAATAGATACTTGAGGATCAAGCTTGCTTTGAACACGAGTGATTTGTCACAGGACAAGGTATTCATGCCTTGTCCAGCCAGAGGCGAAGAGCTGAGCCTTACCCGCTAGGGCGAGCAGATCACGTTGAAGCGCGAGCCTTGCCAAGGCACGATTCGGGGTGTGAGGTGAATCTGTCCGATTTGTGAGAGCCTGAGCAAGAAGAAACCAGCTAAAAAGAACGCCTCCTTGACTTGGAAGCTTAATTACCTACTGTGAGGCGTCCGTGCGGAGGCCTCTTGTACAGCCTACAGTCAGTCGTACGAGCTAAAACTACGTAGTTGGCAGGAAAAAAGCCGTCGCGTAGGCCTGGCGCACAAGCATTGTGCGGGGAGCCCTTAAATACAACGCCGTTTCCTCTTTGATCCAGGGGGCTATCTCTTAACCATAAACTTGGACATCTCAAAACTGCCAACAAGCGCGCCGCGTCGCAAACTGTACGTCGCCCATCACTTGGGCCAACCTCGACCCCGTCGCTAATCTTCCTTTGCAAAAAAAGTAACTTGCTAGGATGGCCTTTTTCTTTACAAAGTACTTTGGCGGCAAGCATCTCGGCACGAACCTCTTTGTCGACAGGCATGGCGTGAGGAGAGGCCCGACCAGATTCAGCTTTTGCGGCTGGAGCTGCTTCCGGAACTGATGAAAGAGCGAGCGAGGATGGAGGTGAACGGATTCGGGCGGTCGTCACTGCACTTGCGATTGATTTTGCTGCAATTTTTTTTTTTTCGAATTTCAGGCGCACAGCGTTTCAGCGATAATTACTACCATGCCCAATGTTTTTCTTGCCGCCTATCGATGTTGATTGCCGACAAGGGGCTTGAAGGTTTAATTAGGGGCCGTTAAACCTTGACTATGTAGCAACAATACGGAGCATGAACACTTGTATCACTTCACATACACTTGACGTGGTTGTTGAGATATCTTTTTACACAATGATTTAGATAATATTTGACAGAAGACTTTACATGATATTCAATAGAGATCAAGTGTAGCAATTGACTGCTATCAAGGGGATCAATCTGATCGATCTCCCAACCACCCGCCTCATAATGTAGACAATGCCACCAGTCCGTTTTAGCGGTTTCTTTGACTTATAACCCAATCCTGCCAACAATCCTGTTTCACTCCAGAAAAAACTCATGAAATGTATTTACAAAAATGCTGAAATCTCCTGTGTCAAAGATTAAGACTCGAACCGAGCTGGTGCTCATCTCTCCACAGTACCTACCCAGGCACGGCAGGCCGATGAACGAACAATCCCCCAAGAGTCGGACAGAAACGACTTCATCCATCTACAATTTGATGCTGCACTGTGCAAACGCTTGTATCATTTGTTACGGCATGGCTTATGAAGTGTTCTGCCAACACGGGTCGTATCTCCATGTTGCAGCGCATTATATGCGCTGAAGCGCCGTAACCACTGAAGGCGCCCGTCATCCACTGTAGGCCTTCTCGACCCACTGTCGCGCCGACCTAAACTCTGCTCCCGCCAACAGCTCGCCATTCACGTCGACCATCATCGCCAAGAAGCTGGGGAATTCGCGGGACTTCAGCATTCTCGGGCGACTTTTACACAGTCAATGGCGGTGCTCAACTTCACTCTGAGCGAAGAGGGCGTCTCCGGCTTCCGAGATGCCCTCATCTGCCTCAACAAGTTTAGCGACGATGTGTCCCTCGAGGCGCGCAAGGATTCTGTCAGCCTGCTCATGACCAATTTCCCATCTTTCAAAACGGCCTACTAACAGTGGCTGACTAGTTTATTTTGAGCACATTGAACAACTCCAAGTCGGCCTATGCGAGCTTCAAATTCGCCACTCATCGCTTCTTTTCACGCTACAACTACCAAGGCCCCGGCCCGGCCAAGGAGCGCTTCCACTGCAACATGTACATTCGGGCAAGTTGCCGCAACTACCCATCATCTCCATAACGGCCATGTCTAACGTGAGACAAACTCACCTTGCAGTCACTGATATCGCTCTTTCGCAGCCGCTCGGCGGCGGCCGACAGCCAGAGGGATCGCGATGCGGAAAAGCAGACTCTGATTGACCGCTGCGACGTCACCATTGAAGACGGCCAGGGCGTCAAGAGCCGATTCGTTGCCCGCATCGTCTTCCGAACAGGCCTCACGTCTACTCACCGCCTGATTTTTGAGACTGGCGTCCCTGTGCACGCCAAGTTCAGCAAGACGGACGCGCCGCACCACTGGTCCATAAGCTCCCGCACGCTACGGCAGCTCATGGACCACTTTGGCCCGGGAATTGACTATCTCGACATCAACACTGACGGTGACCGCGTCAATTTTACATGTTTCAGCGAAAAAACTGTGAGCGAAGACGGTACGAGACCATATATTCATCTAGTTAACCTACGACTGACGATATCTAGCTGTGTTAAAAAAGCCACTTCAGACCTCGATTGCGGTTGAAGCAGATGAATTCGACGATATTGAAGTCGAAGACAAGCTCCATATTGTCATCTCGGTCAAAGACTTCCGTGCCATCATTCAGCATGCTGGCATAGGCGGCTCTGCTCTCTCAGCCCGATACTCGCTCCCAGCTCGCCCGATCCAGTTCTCCTACGCCGGAGACGCATTGTCCTGTGAATTCCTCATCATGACCGTCGGAGAGCGAGGAAGCAATCCTGCCCAAAAGACGAAGAAGGGGCGCAAACCGGCTCCAGCAAACAATGCGCCGCGACTCGAGGCCACATCTCGCAAGACGAGCGTCACGGCATCTGAAGCCCCGGCGCCACATCCAGAGACGGCACAGCCGCCAATGCAGGCTTCGGCCAGGGTACCGCAACCCTCTGCTTCTCGACCCGTGGGCACTATTAGAGCCAGTGTCTCGCGCATGTCCGCCTTTGATCTCCGACCCTCGCAGAAACCGCCGCCGCCGACATTACGATCCGAGAGCCTGTTTGTCGACGACGATGGCTGGGAGCCAGTTAGGGACGAGGACGAGGATGCGGAAGAGAATGCACAGCTTGGATGGGACCACAGTGCCGATCCCGATCCAATTTCAGTGAGTTTAATACGTGGGAGTGTATCAACAAGATTCTGACTCGACAGACGCATTCCTTTATGCACATAAGCAGGGCGGATCCTACGCCTTTTGCAGACGAGCAAAGCAACCATCCTGCAGAGCCATCTACTGTCCTCGAACCGACGCAAAAGTTGGCCGACGTAGAGAATCTTGCGCTATTCCCCGGTTGAAAAAGTTGCAGTCCTACGCAGACGCCTCGGGCTCACCGGGGCGTTATGCAGACCCAGCTGGTTGCACAGCCAGCACCGATACTTGCTATTGTCGAGTCTGATGGGATATACTTGGATGAAGCAATGACATTCCAGCGACCCTTTACGTCATTGTTTTCAACCTTGGGCCCGCAATTGCCGTGCTCGCCCCATCCCCATGAGAGGACATCGCCGCCCTTGGCGTATGCAATAACGTGCTCACTGCCAATGGCGATTTTGGTAAGCTCAGGTAAATTTGGCGGCGGCAGCTGGCCGTGATCATCACGACCCCAGCCAAGCAAGGTGCCGTCGGTGCCCAAAATGTATATATTTCCCCAGCTAGCTCCAACATCGGCCCAATGCGGCATCTGGGCAGGCTTACCCGAAGATAGCTTCCATTTGTCGGAGCCCAGCACTGCGAGGTGACCGCTGGCGGGCTCGCCAAAGAATGCAGTCGATTCCTTTGCACATACAGCTCGGGTGACTTTGAATTCGAGGCCCTCTATCTTTCTCGGTGAATAGATGACTTGCTCAGGTGCGCCAGCCTGTCCCTTGCGACAATTACCCCAGCCGTAGGCGTCGCCGTTGCTCAGGACCACGACAACGTGACCCATACAAGCAGACAGGTCGACGATTTCCGTGCCAGACGGCGGGAAATCTTTGAAGCCGGTCGCCGAGGGCGTCCGCACAATGAGCTCACCCTGACCTAGCTCCCCCTTGACACCGACACCGAAGCTGTACAGCTCGGTCTTTTGGCCCGCCGCATCCTGCGCTACGATAAAGGATGCCTCCCACGTGCACGCGACGAGGCAGACATCGCCCACCCTGCGTCCGCCGTCCTGGACTAGGCGAATCTCCTGGAACACGGGGACGCTGGCGGGCGGCCCGAGGCCGCACGCGCCCGTCGCGGAGTCGCCGCTCCAAAAGACTTGCCCGGCAGCGTTGAGCAGCAGCGTGTGGTTGCCGCCCGCCGCCACCCGGACAATGGGCGAGTCTGGCTGCGCGGGATGGAAAAGCGCGGGCTTCGGAACCGACACATCCTCTCGGTGGCCGATACCGAGCTGCCCGGAGCCGTTGGAGCCCAGAGCAAAGAGCGCATTCATTTTCGTGCCCGAGTCAAGGTCGTTTGCTGGAGCTTTCTGCAGGCCTTCTTTTTTATGAGTTGTCAAGGCCCTATTGTCTCTCAACGGTCCAGGGCCAGAATGCTGAGGTAATCACTCGCCCCACACAAGCACTTTTCTTTCCTCTCGCTCGATTTTTTTCTCGACTTCCAGCTTCTTCCACTTCATTCACTCGCAGCGAAAAAAAAAAGCATCATTCGTCTGCACAAAGCTGACGTGCTTCATTTCTTGTGGCTGCAGTGGGAATGTGAGCCATTGACTTGCTGTTCACTCTTGTCTTTGCTTCTTCCTATCAGATTCCTTTCAGAATTACAGACGAGCATGGCCGCATCTCAGGAAATCCCTGCGGGGATGGAAAACTTCGTCGTCGGCCTGATTGGCATGGGCGACATGGGGCGAATGTACGCCGAGAGACTGTCAGAAGCCGGCTGGAGGTGAGTCTTGAATCGTGACATGTGCTGCTCTTTGAAACGTCCAATATGGTAAGCTCTTTCCTATTCCATCCTCTACCCTCTCTTCACCACACCCACAGCCGGTGTATCATTTTCAATGATGACTAGAGCGCATTTGGCTCGAGCATTGCCCGGAGAGAACCCTAGCACCGTTCCGGTGAGAGGGAAGGACCTGGGCAGTCACTGATGTAAACGCTAGCTACCTTACTTATAACTACTGTCTGATGAAAAAGACAACACCTGGCTTTGGCTGCCTTCGCCGGCAGCCGCCCATCCTCTCACTCTATACACGTTCTTTGCAAGGAAGCAATTCGCTAACAATGCAATAGTATTTCGCGTAAACCGAAAATGATGCCCTTGAATTCCCAATCGGTCGTGGCATGCCCGCAGCATGTAATATTTGGCTGACAGCCCATGCTCGTGAATTATAGAATCATGGCATGCGACAGAGAAGATAGTTATGATAGCCTGAAAGAAAAATATTCTGCCAATGTACGAATCTCCACCTCTCGTGTACCAACCTGTTCCTTTTCTGCGCCCCTGGTGTGTTTTGCGTGTCATGGTTGCTGAAAGGTTCTTTTCTCTTGTATAGGAGAAGATTAAGATTTGCCGCAACGGCCATCTCGTCTCCCGCGCGAGCGACTACATCATCTACAGCGTCGAAGCCGCCGTCATCGACAGTGTCATTGCCAGCTACGGACCTTGTACGTCTTGCCTCTCCATCCCAGCCAGTTCCCCCTCCTCTATTAACAATCGACGCCCCTACCCGTTAGCCACCAAAATGGGCGCCATCGTCGGCGGTCAGACGTCATGCAAGTCGCCCGAGATTGCCGCTTTTGAGCGTCACCTCCCCGCCGACGTCGACATCATCTCGTGCCACTCGCTGCACGGGCCCGGCGTGGACCCCAAGAACCAGCCCCTCGTCCTCGTGCAGCACCGCGCGCCCGACGCCTCCCTGCGCAAGGTCGAGGCCGTGCTGCGCTGCCTGCAGTCCACCTTTGTGTACCTCTCGGCGCGCGAGCACGACCGCATCACCGCCGACACGCAGGCCGTCACCCACGCCGCCTTTCTCTCCATGGGCAAGGCCTGGCACGCGAACCGTCAATTCCCCTGGACCATGAGCCGCTACGTCGGCGGCGTCGAAAATGTCAAAGTCAACCTGATGCTGCGCATCTACAGCCAGAAATGGCACGTGTACGCGGGGCTCGCCATCCTCAACCCCGAAGCCCGCGAGCAGGTTGCGCAGTACGCGCGCAGCGTGACGGACCTCTACAAGCTCATGCTCGTCGGGGACCTGGCCGGGCTGCGCGCGCGCCTGTACGCCGCGCGCGACAAGGTCTTTGGCACAAAGGCCTGGGGCGGCGGCGGCGGCAGCGGCAGCGGCGGCGGTGGCACGCTCCTCATTGAGCCGTCGGTCCTGTCGAGCTTCGCGCTTGGCCAGCCGCCATCGGACGACGACCCGACGGCGCGCCGCGCCAACAACCACTTGTCGCTGCTGGCCATGGTGGACTGCTGGGCGGAGCTGGGCATCGTGCCCTACGACCACATGCTGTGCAGCACACCGCTGTTTCGCCTGCGTCTGGGCGTCACCGAGTATCTCTTCCGGACGCCGGCGCTGCTCGACGAGGCGCTCGTCACGGCAGTCGAGGACCAGACGTACCGGAGCGACGACTTGGAGTTTACGTTTGCGGCGCGCGCGTGGGCCGAATGCGTCAGCTTGGGCCATTTCGAGACGTGGAGGAAGCGCTTCGAGAGCACGCAGGAGTTTTTTGAGCCGCGGTTCGCAGAGGCCAAGGTGGTGGGCGACCAGATGATGAAGAAGGTGTTTGAGAGCACCAAGCCCTGAGGTCAAGTGTCTTGTCTTTTACAATGAGTTATCAAGCAACAAGCCTCGAGGTCAAATGTCTTGTTGTGTTTTTACAATCAGTTTACAAGCAGCAAGCCTTGTGAGTGTCTTTTAGTATAGCTACAGTGAATTACGAGCTTCATTTCATATCAATATATGCGACGTCATTTGCTGTATTTTCACTGGTATAAAGTGCTATGTATACAAAACTCGGACAAGACACCTAGGTCGATTGGCTGCTGTTTTTCTGAAAAGGGCTTTACGCTGCCGTAATCATGTCGGAGATACCGCGCTCAAAACCATTGCCTGCACCGAGTCGCAAATTAGTGTAGCTTGAATCTGTGTCACCGCGTGTGTGCACGCCGAGGATCGGTGATCTGCGTCTGAAGTTAGAAATTATATTGACGAGTGTAGCACAAGGACATCAACTTGCATGTCAAATAATGGCGAGCTTTCACTCTGAAAGGCTGGCTCTGGCGCCACGCACACCGGAGGGTCCTCGGGCAGCAGCTGCGAAATGGCCTCCAAGTTGTTACAAGGAGGCGAGCGCGTCAGCGTTCCCGGGCATGGAGGCGGCTCACTGACGGAACAAGGCGCTTCGTCAGATAGACTGTCTCGGGCTGATGAAAGATGACCACCGCAAACAATCTGTCGCTCCAGAAGGTCCATGAGGCAGAGACTCGATTTGAGCCACGAGAGGCGTGGCGAGCTGTCGGGTGTGTCCTGGACGTATGTGTTAGTGGCAATAGTCACCAGGGCAGGGTCAGGTTTGGGAGACTGACGGAAGGGACGGGCCGTTGGCCAATGGTTTTGACGAGACGAACATCTGTGACCGGACGACCGGCAATGGAGTGGAAGCTAAAGCCCGTGGCAGCGGTGGGTGGAAATTGCCCATCGGCGACGGCGTTCATGCTGATGTAGGCGCGGTCGACGCAGCTCGGTCGGCAACGGGCGCAGATGCGGTAGAGACATTCCTTGCGAGCGGTGCTGCCCTACAGCTTCCGGTACTCGTATGGATTGGGCAAAGGCTCAGTGAGGTCGAGGAGGCCGTCGTGGACAAAGAGCGAGGTGCCGTTTTGGGTCATGCGGTCTCGTTGAATCATGGCTTGGACCTGAAGTCATGTATTAGCAGATAGTACATTTCTGGGCTTCGATGGCGGGCAATGCCTTTTCTTTTTGCCGCAACAACGTGGCGAGTTGATCGGGTCTGTAGCTGGCCATCTGTTCATAGCTGATCTGGTCCAGGAAGGCGAATTTGTCTTGGCAGTCGGGAATACTGCTTCGTTGCGCATTTATTACGTCAACCATGCCAAGACCGATTTGATCGCAGCAGCTCTAGAGCGAACTAACTTAGCATCAACGATAGCACTGAGATGGTGAGAGAACTTACAAGATCGCCCTGGGCGAGGGCGTCGTCAATGATGCCCTCTTGGTCCTGAGTGCACTGATATACCCAGCCGAAAGAACCCGGGCGGTGGCAAGCGCAGCAGAGATTTGCTGCTCCATATACCCGCGTCATGGTGGTGTGCGTGCACTGGGCTTCGAGGCTTGGGCGAGGAAACTTGAGGGCTTTTCGCAAAGGCATGGCGTCGGGGGTGATCTACAGAAGGAACAAGGCTATGGCAGCTACCATGAAGCGAGGGAGGAAATGGGAATAAAATGATGAATTAAAAATAGCGATTGAGCAGAAAAATGCAAGAGTAAAGTGATGTGGTAGGCGAGGGTAGCAGCGGTGATAGAAGCAGCAGCAGCAGCAATTACACGAGGCTAGGCGAAAGGCGTGATATGGAGGCACATTATGAGTAATCGTGGCGAATAGAATGGAGTTGACGCGTCGGGGAAGCCGTGAGGGGATTATAGAGCGTGTCCAGAAAAGGGCCGGCTTGCGAAGTAAACAAGGTGTGCGTTTGCAGGCTGGCGGGTGGCAGCTGTCAATTATTGCAAGGGCTGATCATCAGAGGCAGAGGGCCTGGCCGGACAAGAGGTAAAGTCAAGTAAACGCTGTACGGCCAAGGAATGTAAAGTAGATGCGGGTACGGATACGAGCAGAACAGGTGATGTAAGTCAGATCTACTATTTTCATCATGAGAGCTCGGAATAGCCTCATCTGAGGTAATGAACAGGTGGCGCTAGCAAACGGTCAAAAAAGCCAAGTGTTTGCATGTACCTTGGACAGTGTCGGCCGACAAGTGCCCACCAGAAATGCAGAAATACCTCGGCAAAGACCCATACAAGCAAGGCTGCCATCGACGGCAGATCTGGAAGCGGGCAGTGGAACGAGGTCATTCTTTGCGTGTGTTTCCTTGGCGGGCGACTTTGCGCACCTAGGTATTCATTAAAGTCGCGCCCATTCAAGACTGGAAACGCGGCGAGCAAATGTCAACAAAGACATAGTGGCTAGCGGTTGCCAGGGGCGCAACAGAGCCTCGAAAGTAATGGGGCACAGGGGTAGCAGCCAATAGGATATGTCTTGCGACTCCACTGCATTGACGGAAATCAAGGCTCGCCCAAAAAGGCCGCCCCCGTACAGCATCCATCGCGACTCGCCGAGCTCCAGCTCCAGCAGTCGTAACGCTCCGTGGCAGGTAGCCTCGCGCGCTCTCTAGCAGCTTCAGGGCATGAGGGCGTCTCCGCCAAGTCTCGGTAGTGCAATTGTGCCGCAGAAGCAGCTCACGCTGTCCTGCGCAACATTACCGTTTTCACTGGCTTCCATTTTTAATTACTGGGTACTGGCCTATTTACCCAGGCTAACCACGCTTAGTATTGCTGGTGGCGTGAACCGACTCATCGGTGCCGAAACCTACCTATCCTCCCCCCTCCCCCGGCCAAGCTCTCCTCCTCTCCTTCAATCCGAATTAATTTCAAACCATCGCGCCCAGTTTGTGCAATCGCTGCTGGACGCCCTAACTACATCGCCGCAACTCCTGCTATGTACGTCCTCCACGCTCTGCTCCTTCCTTGTCGCCTGCTCCCGCTCTACTTGTTCTTGCTGGCCTGGGGCGCCCGGTGTCGCTCTGCCCCCAAAGGCGTGTCGTCTTGTAAACAAACCCAGTTGGGTCGCTACCACGCAAGGCACCACCGCCGCGCCTTGCATTGAAGCCCAAGTCCCAGCGACCAAGACGACGGCCGAAAAAGAGAGCGCACGGAGAAGGAGCAAAAAAAAGCCTCTATGCACTTGTCCATCTAACAATTCTAGCAGACGCCTATTTTTAGGCCCCTCCCTCCTCTCCGCGCCCAGCCGACCTTGCACGACGATTAGTCCCTGAAAGACTGCGCTTCCGCATTCCTAGCCGAAATTCCACAAACCACCTACCTACCTTTCCGCCCATAATGTCGGTCAAGTTTGAGAGGGATACATTCCGACAGACCGCGCAAAGCGTCGCCGGCAATGCGGCTCAGAGCACTCATATTCCGGGCACCAGCGGCAAGCATCCGCTCGCTGAGAAGCTCGGCACTGCTCTAACGGGAGGTGTCGGCAATGCTGGAACAAAGGGCTATCTTGCTGTGCGTATCTCTTCTCACCCCTCCCCTTGAGCTGTCTTGCAGCCAAGCTAAACCGCTGCCCTCGCGATGCCCTCATTTTTACCCATCGTCTAATTATGTCTCGTCCCAACTCCAGGCCTATATCAAGCAGCTCGAGTCCAACCCTCTCCGCACCAAGATGTTCACCGCTGGTGGCCTCGCCGGCCTCCAGGAGCTTCTCGCATCTTTCCTCGCCAAGGATCGCAACAAGAATGGCCACTACTTTACCTCGCGAGTTCCCAAGATGGCAGCCTACGGTGCCCTCGTCAGCGCCCCCATTGGCCACGTTCTCATCTGGATGCTGCAAAAGGTCTTCCACAACCGCACCAGCCTCAAGGCCAAGATTCTGCAGATCATCGTCAGCAACCTGGTGGTACGTTGCGCGCCCTTCCTCGGTCTGTTCTCACGCCACCACAGAAACCCGCTAATACCTTTACCAGATTGCCCCCATTCAAAACAGCATCTACCTCGTTGCCATGGCCCTTATCGCCGGTGCCCGCACCTTCCACCAGGTTCGCGCCACCGTCAAGGTCGGCTTCTGGAAGGTCATGAAGGTCTCATGGGTTGTCTCGCCCCTGTCCCTGGCCTTTGCCCAACAGTTCCTGCCCAACCACCTCTGGGTGCCCTTTTTCAACGTCATCGGCTTCGTCATTGGCACATATGTCAACACCACCACCAAGAAGAAGCGTCTCGCCGCTCTCCGCAAGAAGCACTTTGGTGACGGCCGCAGCAGCATGGGGCGACCCGACGATTACCCTCCTCCCGGCATGGGCGGTCCCATGGGCGGCCCCATGGGTGGCCCCAACCCTCCCTACTAATCATAGCGCCTGATACGACTGAATAGCAGTATGTGCGGGTGGCCCGTCGCCATCTGTTTGCCGGCCTGCAGGAGACTAGATCATGGACGGCACACTGAGACGATGAGTTTCCCTCTGGGGTACAGAGCAACTCTCTAGATGGACAAGGCGGCTGCAGGGACAATAGCCGCTCTGACTAGTTGCAGGGTGTACATGGGACAAGGGGCACGGACGACGAAATCAATGGTGTTTATTTGCGCGTATGGGCCTTGTATAAATTTCTTTGGCCGGATGTGCTGATTTATTTGAAGTATTTATTGAATGCCAACTATTTATAAGTATGTTTTGGACAAGGGTATCTGGATAAGGGTATTCTTTTGGTAAAATCAAGGGTATCTCATCTATGGTGCATGCGTGAATAGTCGTAAGGTCCCGACTAAACACTCTAAGCGCCTCTATCTGTGTACATGTCATTGGCTCGTTAGGTATTGGTTCGTCGTCAGCTTGCCCCGTCTATCCCCGCCATAAAAGCCGGGCTCCAGTACTGCCACTCGCCTCCCGTCTGCTTGTCGACCCAGAGCATGCCCTGCGCGACCAAGTCCTCAATCACCGTCTTACACCGCGCCGCCTCCCATCCCAGGTTATCCCGTAGCATGCCCACGCTCACATAGCCCAGCACCTGCGCGGCCTCGACGCAGCCCGCCTGGTCGCCGCTCAGCTCGCGCGGCACGCTCCGGACGTACTCGGCATTACCCACCGCCACTACGGCGTAGCCGCCCCCAAGCGGCGCCAGCGTGGCCACGGCGCGGCGCACGTCGTCCTCGGAGACGCTCGCCCCACCGCCGGCGACTTTTTCTCGCGACACGCGCTCGCAGACCTGAGCCAGCGAGATGAGGCCCCCGTTTTCCGCACGCGTCGCTCCGCATACTTGTACGACGCGCACGGCCACGTCAAAGTAGAAGTCGTTGACCGTCTTGCCGAGGAGCTGCGCCCAGACCGACGAGGAGGGGGCCGAGGACGAAGAGGAAGAGGCGAGAGGGTCGACACCAATGGCGGAGCACATGCGCGCGAATTGCGCGCGAAAGGACGGGTCGGAGCGAATGTCTTTGGCGTGCGTCTGCGCGAATTGCTGGAGGAGGGTTCGGAAGACGGAGAGTTGGGTTTCGAGGGCCTGCGCGTTGGTAGCGCGAAGGGAGGACCCATGGGAGGCGTATTGCGCAGAGGTGAGGCGCGAGCGGTCGAGGGCGCCGATTCCGACGGCTTTGCGAGACATTGTTAGAAGGGGTGATGTGGTGAAGGCGTGTTGAGTAGGAGCAGAGGCTCGAGGATGGATATTTTGAGGTTATGAGGTAAGTGACATATTGGTGGGGCTGGCCTTGTGGCGGGGTTATTGTTAAGCGGGTGGCAGCTATTGATGCGGACAGATGCTGCAAGGTAGGTAGTTTGAAATAAAGGTTAATTCTGGTGCCTGATTATCCGCCGATTTTGATATCAAGAGTGAAACCGTCCATGACAGTCAGGACGTAATTCATCAATCTCCCTCTGCGCCCGACCTAGACTGTTGCGGGAGCCCGTGTGGGCTTGTATTGTAGCATTTGCTGCCCCCATCATTCGCACAATCTTGTCCGTGTGGCGCAGGGGGAAGGCGTCACGACGATTTTGTATTTGCAAGCAGGCCGCCACAAGACGGGGACGTGGCGGAGCCGTCTGACGTCAAGGAAACTCGACGAAATGAATAGAATATAAATTTTCCAACTTGCCACGCATACCATCATCTCTTGATAGTACCGCTTTACAAGCTACACTGTTCAGAATTGGGCCGTCAGGTACTCGACACAAGGTAGATTTTTGCACATGCTGTGGCTGATGCAGGCAGCGGCTGCCTTGCGGCTCCCCACCATTGCCAGCCAACCAGCCAAACAGGGCGCTCGCTGACGGAGAAGGCGGCTTGCCGGGCGGCACTAGCCTCTCACAGATAGCGATACAGCGATAACCCCACCACAGATTTTCAACAGACAGTCCCCTCTAAAAAGCCCGCCTCGCTTTGCTACTTTTTTTCGTCATCATACAAGGACATCCTCCCAAATACGCATATAGACATGGCCGACAGAACCGCAGGTCCTGGCGCCGAAGGCCAGGTAGAGATTGACCTCTATGGTAAGTCTGCCCAACGCACGAAACGCAGCCTGACATATCGTGGCCGCCTTTTCTAACCAACGGCTCGTCTCCCGCCATCCAGAGGTGCTCTCCATCGAAAAGACTGCGTCTAGCGACGAGATCAAAAAGGCCTACCGCAAGGCCGCCCTCAAGTACCATCCCGACAAGGTCCCTGAGGACCAGCGCGAGGCCTCCGAGGTCAAATTCAAGGAGGTGACCCGCGCCTACGAGATTCTCGCCGATGAACAGAAGCGCCACCTCTACGACACACACGGCATGGCTGCCTTTGACCCCTCGCGCGGCGGTCCCGGTGGCCCCGAAGCAGACCTCAACGACATCCTCTCGCAAATGTTTGGTTTCAACATGGCCGGTGCCGGCGGCCCCGGCGGCCCCCGCCGCCCTCGCAAGGGCCCCGACGAGCAGCAGGAGTACAAGGTGACGCTCGAGGAGCTTTACCGCGGCAAGACGGTCAAGTTTGCCGCCAACAAGCAGGTACTCTGCGGCGGCTGCAAGGGCACTGGCGGCAAGGAAAAGGCCAAGGCCGAGCCGTGCTCGCGCTGCCGCGGCCAGGGCATCGTTGAGGCCATCCGCCAGATCGGCCCCGGCATGATGCGCCGCGAGACGATGCTCTGCGATGCCTGTCACGGCGCCGGCAACGTTTTCAAGGAAAAGGACCGCTGCAAGAAGTGCAAGGGAAAGCGCACCGTCGAGGAGAAAAAGGTCCTCGAGCTCTATATCCCCCGCGGCTCCGTCCAGGGCGAGCGCATCGTCCTCGAAGGCGAGGCTGACCAGTTTCCTGACCAAATACCGGGTGACATCATCTTTACCCTCGCCGAGGAGCCCCACGACGTCTTTTCGCGTCTCGGTAACGACTTGTCCGCCGAGCTCAAGATTTCCCTCAGCGAGGCCCTTGGCGGCTTCAACCGCGTCGTGCTCGAGCACCTCGACGGCCGCGGCATCTCCATCGAGCGCAAGCAGGGACAGCTCCTGCGCCCCGGTGACTGCCTTCGTGTCCCCGGTGAAGGCATGCCCTACAAGCGCGGCGATGCCAAGGGTGACCTGTACCTGCTGGTTACCGTCGAGTTCCCCGAGAACGGCTTCCTCAAGGACCCCGCCGCCTACGATGCCCTACTCAAGATGCTGCCGCCGCCCCTCCCAGCTCCCAAGACGGAAGAAGTGGATGAAGTCGAGTATGACTCTGACGCTGACATTGAAACCGTAAGTTGGTGTCGACCCAGTAAATACGAAGCGATGCTAATGATATTTCAGATGGGCGAGAACTCGGAAGGCCCCCGCGGCGGCGGCGAATGGCAAGACGAGGACGCTGAAGACGGTCAACCACAATGCCAAGCCCAGTAAACGGAATATACGTCGATGCGCTTTACATATTTACTCACACTACATGATGTACAACGAATCTTTTGACGATTGAGATTTGCATAGAGAGCGCGGACGGTGTTGATGATGATGATGATGAAGAAGAAGAAGCGGGGAGTTGATGAGGCACGAAGACAAAAGAAGGGCAAACTGCGTCGAAGCGCGGGGTAAGCTAGATGATTGAAGGAATATACTTTTCTCTTATTTTGCAAGCACTTAGATATACAATCTTCTGAATTTTCTCACTTTCTTATGCTATAGTGAACCGGACTGCAATGATGAAGTAGCTCTGAAGCAGTCTGTATATGACGTGACGAGGGCAAAACCACGACAGGATGTACGATGATGATCAAGTTGTAGAGTTTGAATATAACGGCTTTGCTCAAGGCTGAGACGACCCGTGATGGCTGCCTGGAGCCGACAAGCTCGACAGTCTTGGAATTTCCACTACAACCATGGTCAGTATCTAGAATATCGTGATGCTGTTAGTTTGGTGAACCAGCCACCCAATCGGCACGCAACCGTCTGCAACTCCTTTGTTAAATTAGATGGACGTATGTTCCTTGCATTGGCTTGCTTAGCTGCATCGAAGCTGCAGCGTCCATCGCTGAGCAGAAATAAATTAAAAGTGTGGTGCTAAGAGCGGGTAGCGCAAAAGGCGGCCCGGCGTACGCACAAGATATTCGGCCTACAAGTCGTCGCATGGACGATGTGGCGTTTTCGTTTTTTTTTTTTTTTTTTTTTTTTTTTTTTTTTTCTCTACTAGAGACATTCGACCTTTAGGCATATTTACAATGAGATCAGAAACTTGGGCAGGTATGTATACATGTAAATCACCAAATGCTTGCCGACGGCGGCTGAATAACCTCCTAGCGGGCGCTCCAACTCCAAAGCCGAAGACTTTCCCACGCGCTGATTTCGGGTTGCAACGGGATAACAGCGGAGCTGGACCCTTGCCTTTTCTTCTTTTTTCTCCGCCTCGCTTTGAATAAACCGCCGTTTATTACGGCCCCATGCCATCTTGGCTTCTCCCCCCCAGATCGGGCTGTAGACTTTATTTTCATTTCTCGGTCCACGTCATACTTTATTATATCGTCTCTGCATCCATTTATTCTTGTCATATCGTTCGCATAAATTCTCCGAAATAGACCATCGCCCGTTCTGTTGTGACACTTGCCCCCCCCCCCCCCCCCCCC
>JMNB01004218.1:0-18142 GCA_000733645.1 Beauveria rudraprayagi
GTAGCGATCACATGGGGCGCAGTAGAGGTGTTCCTTGACCTCGTGGTCGTGAAGGCCTTCTTCATCAAAAAAGTTCTCGTCGCAGTCGTCACACTCATAGTCTGGCGCGTCCGATTCAGAGGACTCCGCCCAGTGGCCCACGTCATTCATGTGCTGGTTGACGGCCTGTTGACTGCCAAAATACTTATCGCACGTGTCGCACTCAAAATCTGGGGGACAGTGACCCGTCGCGTCCATGTGTTGCTGCCGCGACTGCCAGCCAGCAGGAAATACGCGCCAACAGGTTCCGCAGGTGGACATGTCGAGATCGGAAAAGGTAGCCCTTGGAAGGAAATGGCTGTTGCATCACCAAAACACCGACGTAGATGACTTGGTACGGAAAGCAGAGTCGTGCGGACAATTTAATCTGGGATCTCGATGGGCTGCCAGAACTGATCAGTCATCGAAGGAATCAGGGAGCCAGGGGGAATTGCGGGAAGTGAGTTCCTTGGAGTACTCTCCTCCAAAGTCAGCTCAGCCCTTGGACATGCATATGCATATTGTCTGTATGTATCAGCTCGTGTCTGTTTACCATTGGGCAGCACGCAGATGCTTAACAACGCATGTCTCGCTCATAGAACAGGTGCCAGCTAAATCAAGGTTGAGGGTGGGTGGCTCTGGCACAGCTCACCTAACAAATTAGGCTTTTCACAACAATGCAGTGCAGCGATGGCCTCATCCGTCGTCGCTTCTCTTTTAGAGTGCAGTTACCTATGCGCTTCAAGCTCCAAAGATTGTCGATGAGATCAGATGGCTCCGTACCAAGGAAGTCATTTTATTTCCCCCGGGGAAGGGAAATTGATCGATGGCCTGTTGTTACGATGTCACCCGCGGTCCACTCCCGCCTGCATGGCTCACTGAAACACTCTTCTCAAGCTGAAAAGCTTCTAGACATGCGTTTGCACTGACTCCATGCAGATATGGAACCGAAAAGAATGAGCAGCGGTGGATCTGACTAGATTAAATACACTCAATGCCCTCTTTTCAATGGGTGAGGCCAACTAGTAATGCCGATGACTTTATGACCCCCTGTGTCAACATCATGGGAAGCAAGAATCCTCCACCAGATGAAAGAGTCGTATATCTGGCGCTTAAAAGCATATTCAAAGGCCAAAACGCTCAAGTGCGCAAGAATAAAACTGTTTCAAAATTGATCAAACAGCACAAATCGCAAGAGAGTGTAGCAAATTTACTCCGGGAATACAATTTTGACATTGTTTGCGGTTTAGCTTCGACTCTATTGTCTGCCGAGATATTTGATTCCACATTGAAGGCAAAAGTACGATTTCCCGAACTTTTTGATCCATCTCCCACACAAAGTGCGGAAAAAGAAGCTTCGGAGGCAGAGGCAGCGCGCTATGAGGCAGATGTGATTAGGCATGCGTTACAGCTTGGATCCGAAGAATTACAGTCTGCTTCCACACTACATGGCGTTGTTGAACAAAGAAGTGAGTAAGCTCCACCACCATGATTTTGTCGCAATATCTGACCAGGGCGGCCATTTGAGATGGAGAATGCAAAGTTGCTGGCGCTGCCGAAATAGCAGTAGAGGCGAAGCAAACGTCAACCCTTCACCATCCGGTTCAACAAATTCCGTCAATTTTCCCAATCTATCTGCCTTTGGGCGCGCAGTACCGACTTTTCGTCCACGTACAAAACACGTTAGAGCAGGTTTGCTACGAATATGGCAGCCGCAAACTGCCCGATCTAATGCGAAGTCGCGGCTGGGATTGTCCCGAAGCAGCTGAGCTGAACCTATGGGTTGGAGAGTTTTCAAGGCGTCATTCATTGTTTGAAAAGGGTCCAGATGTCGGTGTGCCCATAGCAGAACTTTTTCACTCGATTGCTAATATACGTCACACCGCGGTTCATCGGGTTCGCGTCCAAGCGAAAGGAATTGAAAAGTTTCTAAAAGACGCAGAACGATTTGTGACGCTTCTTGAACATACGGAACAACGCGAGAAAATCTCAAAGCTCCGCCGTGATACTACAACTGCGCTGGACGAACTTGGACGCAACAAACACCTTCTAAGGGCAAAACTTGATGATACACTGCAAAATATATCCGAACAACGCAAGACATTGGATAATCTTGAGAAGACAGCCATTGAGGAGATGACGAGGGAGGACGGAGAGTACCAGCTTTTGGCAGGAGAATGTGTCGAGGCTGCGATTGCGCCTTCAGAAGCATCTTTTTCAACGGCCTTCGATGCGCCTAAAGACGACGGTACGGTTTATGACGATACAGATAGCAACAACGAGTATGGTAGTGATGAGAGACTCCAAGGTCAGGGAGTCAATGGTGTTGTTGAATGAACCTATGTGGCGATTTGAAGATAAATGCCTGGGGCAATGATATCACTGAACGCACTCAAAGTCGATGTTACTGTACAGCAGGGTGCAACGTCAATGACCAGATTGTCAACCGGGTTAATGTCAATCAACCCAACCCAACTCAGCGGAATCTTTTCTTAGTAATCAATTAACCCAGCTTCACCACGATATCGAATTGCTTGCGTTGATAATGGTTGATTAGATGTCGTCGCGAAGGTCGCCGATATCTCGTGCTAATGCTGTGCTGGAGAGTGCCCGTATAGCTCTTTGGAGAACAAATTCTCTTGCGACATACGAGATGAATTTTGTGTCGAGTTGAGTTGGGGTGGGCTGTCCTCTGCTGAGTACTATCACGTTCGCTGTATGGGGTGCATGGTTCCCTTACAAAGCATTGCCTCGTCTCCAATTTAAGTTGGACGGGCGCTACACGTGGAGTCTAATGATTGGTAAATGGATGGAACACCGCGGTCGCATTGATGTCGATCTGATCGCGCCATGCATCGAGAGGGAAGCCGCTTTCGTGCGTTAGCAGGCGGAGATGGTTGATGAGTTTTCCAACATAGAGCTGCGCCACCAAAACTCCCGCACAATGCAGCGATCCCTCTGGAGCTGTCCTACGATGCCGCGTGGCCTTAGGATTCCAGTTCTAAGGAAACATGTCACAGAAAAGAATTGCACATCGCGGACTGTGATGTGCCACCGACATACCCTGAAAGGTCGTTTCTTCGAAGATGGGTACCCACCCTGGAGATTTAATTCGGTGGATGAGCTGGAGTCAGAGGAGTTAAACAAGCCGACGTAGTCCGCTGTGTGGAAGGTCGTTGAAGATGCATGGTCATGCGCAGTCGTTTGGACGCCCTCTAGGAAGCACTGAATAAAATAAAGAGCACATTTACCACGATAGATGGCTCAAGTGTTGCGGCGAGCGTAATCGCCGTTGCTGATGTGTCTGTCAGTGAAGGTCGTTGCTTTACATTAGCGACTCCAAAGCCGTCTCAGATGCCTCAGCCAACATATCCCGCCTCGAAACGTGGATTCAGGGTCTGAAGATAACGCTTGATCACGACGAATCACTCGTCAAAGCACCGCAAGGCGCATCGCTACTTACATCGTAGGATTTGTAGGGCTAGCTCGTGGATGCTCGATCACGCTTAAGCAGCTGCACAATCACGGGGCGTAATAAATAAAGTGAAGTGATCTCATCGCGAGTGCACTGTGCGGGGATATAGGCCCTTTTCAGAGGAGTTTTTTAAAACTATTCTAGAACAATTCTTGCGGCGGCAGAGCAGCTGGCTAAAGCCTCGAGTATCGGCCATGATGCCTCCACCGACTTTCCTTGTCCCTGTGCACAAGCTGCAACCATCATATCGTGCGAGCGATTCATCACTTTTATTCTGCATTAGCTATATTCGCGGGGTATGGCTACCGTCGAATAAGCAGAGGATCATGCTTCATCATTGCTTCCGTGCGTTTGCGGTCGAACGCCAGCCTGTGTGAATCTCTCACATTGTTGGTCGTCCAGGAATGCTTGAGTAGTGGAAATTAGAAATCAGTATACTGTAAGTAGACTGTCGCGCATTCTTATCATCGAATTTACATCTGGGAGCTGTGCCATGCATGGTGTTGGCCTAGCAATTGTCTGCAAGAACTCTATTGCAGCAGAGTCCTTTGGCCACTTCATCACATCAGCTTCCACCGGCTCGAAGTAGAGCCAAGGATACACCGAATGATTCGCGATTGCTGAGAGAAAGTCCCCGTGAGGTCTACCGAAGTCAGACCCGAGCACTTCTCAAACAAACTGCGCAGAGCCCAGGCTATAGTCAGGAATTACGGATGTACCTGGAAGGTGGATTTTCGCCAAGTTAGGACCACCTTTTGCCAACCGCACAATAGCTTTGTTCGTTAGACACCGTGCATCATGTTGCGCACCGTAAGTGACGTCTTAGTGGGTGAAAATGAATTGTATCAAGTTTCGGCAAATAAGACTTCCTACCGCCAAGATGTCGTCGACATGATCACTGGTAGGACACAATGTTGCGTTAATTTAGATTCCATTGAAAGGTGAGGGGTAGCTTACTCAGTCAGCACGAAGCTACTGCCAAAGAAGATGTTTCTGGCGAAAGTACCATTGACTCCCAAACTTCGAGGAGAGACGGGGGTGGGGAGAGTCCATCATCAGCAGCGCTCGCAGTCGCGTTCCCCATGTCCTCCATTTTCCTGACGCGGTTTTCCAACGCCCTGCGCTGATCCTGTGAAAAATAAGACGTATGCTCATTGACCCTCCATAACTCATGCGTTTCGCTCTCAAGCACGTGAGAGCGGGCTCGGCCGCTATTCATTTGCACAAGTTAAAAGCGTAGTGAACCATGGCTGAAATGTGTCTTTGACCCAGCCAGCAAGCGCAGACATGGCGGCTTGCAATTGGTAAACGCCTACGATGCTGTCGGTATCGCCTATTCGAAAGTTGTCGTCAAGCACAGTCTACTAGAATTAGTGCCGGGTAATAAAGGTCAGACAAGTGAACGAGAAACTTACTATTTCCGTGCCAGCGTCCACAACAAACAAGAGAGTCCAGACGCCACCGACGACCTGAACGACGGGGATTGTGATAATCTTGTCTGTTACCTCTCCGAGGGCGATGATGCTGCGCATTCGCTGATGCCATGCAGCAACCCATATGCCCAGTTGGACATTGGCGTCCTCCATAGTGCCGGATGAGATCTTGGTTTCGATAAAGATGGGAGCCGGTCGGGTACGGAGCGGCTCATATCTGGTTTGATTAATTGTGGCGGTAGCATCTCTCTGCTTGGCCAGAAACTCGTCAATCAGACGTTGCAAACTCGCCTCAGGACGAAGAACCAAGGCAAAATCAACCATTTTGTGGACCGACGATGTGTAGGAGCTCAGCCGGGTTTGTCCGGACGCACTGCTCGCGTTGGACAGACTGGCAGTAGGTGGTGCTTGCTCATTCGAGTTGAACAAAGGGCGAAAGGCGGGGAGAATTTGTGCCGAAGTAATGGGCTCGACATCAAGAAAATCTGTGCAGCGTGTTGCGTGCTGTAGATAGGGGCTGTGTACAAGGCAATTCCAAGCAGCCTCAGACCGATGTAGGTTGGAGGAGGCAATGGAATCATCTACGATGCGTCGTAGGTGTGCGTGCTCTCGAAGAGCGGTTTTCTTGTCGTTTGCACTAGTGTTATCGTTTGTAGTATCGGTGGAAGTCCACATGAAGCTTCGAATTCTCGCGTCCTGAAAGTCTGCGTGGGACCGCAAAATTGCGGGAAGGATCTGCTCCTTAGCCGCAACAATAGACAGAGCCTCAAACAGCTTCTTCGCATCCCTCGGGACAGCCTTATCAAGGTCACACTCTTTCATGAAACGAACGGGTCTCGCCAAGTTGAGCAGGTCGGTTGTCTTTCGGAACCGTTTCGTCGGAGATTTGCTGCGCGATTCCGCTCTGATATACAGTCATGGGCAAAACGGCGTTACGCTTTTTAGACTAGTCCCTCTTTCTAAGCTACTGCAGCCAAAAGTGGCAGGTACTTTAGGCTACCTGATTAGTATCTAGTCAGCTAGAAACGGCGCGCATCGTTAGTGGGGACTATACGCATAGCGTTTATTGGCCACGCTAGCGTGTAAGTAGCAGCAGGTACCAGCAGGAATCTAGCTTAATTAGGCTTAGTTCCATAGTGCGACCCGAGCTGAGAGATACCTTTCCCAGTGTCTTCGCCACAACGCCCTCCCGCGCGATCGTAGCATGTAAGACATCTACCCGCGCATAAAATTTAATTTTGGGTGCATTAGTCTGCCGTCTTTCCTAACCCCCTTCGCCTTGTTCTACCAATTTTTTTTTCGACAATTTATTAAGCTTTATAACTGCTGAACCATCAAAAAGTGCAATACAATGTCACAGCAAGAGCCGGGAATCCGGTAGAAGGTTAGGGAAGGCCAGTCACGTGCTGTAGGGTCTTGTAGCCAGTCCAGCAGCAAACAAGTCGTGACTAACGGGAGTCTGGCATCGCGAAGTCGGCGGCAAACTCAAGGCTGGTTTACGGCGGCGTCGGTGGCCGGTTATCTGCCCGAGCAGCGCGAGCAGCTCGGGCGGCGGCGCGATGGCGACGCTCACCATCTACACCTAGGCGTCAAAAGGATGGCCTCTATCTGGAGCAGCAGGAGGCTCTAGTTCATAATAGATTTGCGTGCCGAGCACACGCGCTCTCTTGTCGAACAAGATCTGGGTCATCTTGTCCGTAGCTTTCCCGCCTGTGTACCAGAAGGCACCCGCTGCCGCAAATGCCGCTGGGAATAAGAAAACGGGAGCAAAGGGGGAGCCTGCGATACCAAGAGCTACCGCACCCGACTCTGCCAAAGTACAGCCGCCTAGGAAACCCCCAAAAAATGTCGACATTCCCATCACATTTTCAGCTCCTTGAGCGACAGCTGCTTTCTGTCTGGCGATGTTGGCCACCCCCTCTAGGGTCAATCGTGGCTGCTGGTGCGGGAGCACAAGAGACACCATCGGCTTGCCGCCATGCTTGAAGCTTAGCAGCCGAAGGGGCAGCACCTCTTCCGGGAAATGTAGCGTCTCATTGAGCTCAATACTGTACCACGACGGCATCAGGATATGAAACGTGGCATTGTCGCAGCCATTGCTGCCTCCACCTTTGCCTTGCGCCGCCTCCCGCATGCCCTGCCTGATCGCACGCATAGCAACGCACAGCCGGTCGAGGCAGTCCGATTCGCCGAGAAACGATGCCGGTAGCGGCCTCGCCGCCGTCATTTTGTAAAACGCCCCGTGCCACGACGTGTCCGGGTGCCACAAGAAAAACCGGTCTTCAGCGGACAGGCTTCGGCTCGTCTCGAGGACGATATGGTTGTACACTACCTCGGCAAATCCACCGGCGCCGGCACCACCGGACGATGTGAGCGTGTTAGCACGTACGAGCTCCTCGTGGATGCCTGCCAGGTTGCGGTTTACCTCCTCCACCTCGCGCACCAGCTTCTCCATGGTACTGGCGATGGAGAAGACGCTTAACGTAAGGGACTGCGCCATCAGGCGCACGCCGTGGACGTCAGCAGCAATGCCATCCGCGGCCTTCTTCACTGAGTCGGCCGCACCGCAGACGGCTGCCGAGGATGCGGACAGCGACTCGTTGATCTCCTTGGCATTTTGTAGTATGCCGTCTGCGCACGCAGCATGCACGCCGGTTATGCGCTCTGCCTGCTCGGAAAAATGCGCGATACCGGCCGTGATGGCATGGTTACGCTCCGTGCCGCTGTTAAGAAGCTGCTCCGTGCCGTGGAGGAGTGTGGGGAGTTTCTTGTTGACGGTCTTCAGAGCCGTGACCTGTTGGCCCGACGCTCGACCCGCGCTGACATTCTTGTACGTGCTTGAGGCAAATTCCACTCCCTTCATGGCCATCTCCGGAACATTGCCAGGGATTTTTTTGAGGATTTCAGCAGCGATGCTAGGGCCGCTAGTAGGAGGACCAGATAGGCTCTCCTCCGATAGAAGTGGATCGAGAGACATGTTAAACAATGTTGATTTGGAGGAGAAGTAGCTGATAAATAAAATGCGTGGTTAGGTATAACCTAATATGTGATTAGGCTGTAATAAACGCAGGAAGGGCCTGGCCGCGGGGTAGCGATCTAAAGCAATCGAGTTGTGTGCGTTAGCCTGGGTAGCAGCGGCTATGGGCGGAACGGAACAACTTAGGTCCGCAGGCAAAAGTATACAGTGCGTTATTTTCCTTGGTTCGTACTGTGTGGGGCCACTTTTCCAGTTCAACAGCCTTTAACAAGTGGAAGGCTATTTTGTCCCTGGCTGTATGAAGATTCTGTGGGAGCACGCGGTTCAGTTGCAGCAATGGAAAAGACCGTCCTGCTTGCGAGCATGGCAGTGAAGGAAGATGCGGAAGGCGTCGATGGAGCTACTTCACCGGCTCCATCAAAAACAGCGCTGTCACTGCCGTGCCGGCGTTGCGGTCTGGGACGTGTAGGAGTTTCGTCGGGATCCGTGTAGGCGTCAGTCTGCCCGCTCGTTCGTTGACGCTTGTATGGACTGGACATTTCATCGGAAGGGCGACAAGCGTTATTGGGCAATGGATCACTAGGAATTGCAACAGCGGCTAGCTGCGTCGTTGTGACCTCGTCAATCCACGCCTGGATGACGGCAAAGTCCATATGTAAAAAGGCGCAAATTGCAAACGAAGGCACTAGTTGACGAGGAAAGTCCGTCTCTGCCGCTCGCTGCGCACGCAGAAAGAAATGTGAGGTGCATGGAGGTGCATGTGAAGTGCAAACGCGTTGGGACCAGTGGCGAGTCTCAACTATGACGTAAGGACATTGCCATGACAACGCTAGGAGGAGACATCGGACCACCAAAGCCAAAGGGCGCAAATTCAGACGCCCCGGAAGACACCCATTTTTAGAAGCCGTTTTTAGCTCTTATAGCGCAACTAACTTATGTAATTGTTGTACTGTACAGCTATGGGCAAAAGGGCGTTCCGCTTTTCAAACTAGTCCCTCTTTCTAAGCTACTGCAGCCAAAAGTGGCAGGTACTTGAGGCTACTTGATTTGTAGCTAGGCAGCTAGAAATGGCGTCTATTACTGGTGGATACTGTAAGCGTATCGCTTCTTGATAGGCTAGCGTGTAAGTAGCGGCAGGTACCAGCAGTTTATCGCTTAATTGGGCTTAGCTTCACAGTGCGACCCTACCGTAAAAACTGTTATAGGTATCGCGGGTGCTTCTACTTAATTTTAGTTACCTGGCGGTACAGAGAAAGGCGAAACCAATGTCCCTTTTTTGGTTAACTAAGAATAGTAGTTGGCAGCCATTCTAGGCTGCCATGAAGCGCCGCCAAGTACCCACTTGGTACCTGAGACTTTAAGTAGTGGAAATAGGCAGTCGAATTTGGCTGTTACTTAGTGCACATCTATACTAATTTTTAATTATATGTGGCAAAATCAGCTTCTGGCGATGTAGAAGAAAGAGGCTACTATAACTAGAATTTTCTCTTTTGGTATTAGTCATTTATTCCGTCTCTAATTCCATGTTTTAATTTTGCTCGGAAACATCACGCTGGTACGAAGTACCTGAGGACTCCATCCGCTAAAAGAAGACTCACCCACTTTTTAATAAGATAACTACTAGAAAAGGGACATTTATTCCGCCTTCTAGTGTTACCCTCTACGGCCTGTTGTATGTAAAGGTTCAGGTGACGTTGACCGTCAAGGATGGCTGTAAGTTGATTACCCTACCGGTATCGCAGCGCAACACCACAGCGCACAGTGGCTCCTCTATCTGAGTGTCACATCTGCACCTTGCGGTGGACATCCGTAGCGCAATCACAATAGTGATCCCGTAAGAGCGCACGACCTAAAAATAGGCTCTGGCCTTACACCGCTCGGAAACCGGCTGATATAGCCCGTTTTGCGAATGAATTTGGCGGGCCGAGGAAATCGGAATAAAAGCACATTACGCATTGTCGCTCGATTGCCGAGGATGAAAAGAAGATCTTGTCAACCGGTATCCTGCCGAGGCGATAATTGTTGTGCGAGCGAACAGAGTGCTCAACGCCTAGCAGTACGTCGAAAAACCGAACCACGCATGCCAGGCTACTCTGCGAACTACTACTAACCCACTATGTTACCGGTACTTATCCGTGCCAGTGCTGCCTGGACAGTTAGTTGCAAAGCCGAACGATGTCTGCTTGGCTGCCCTAACAAAGTTGATGAAAATAGATTGCAGGAACAGTTATTACAATGGATCCGACAAGAGCGAACTTGGTAAGCGCTAGTGAAGATCGAACGATACGACTATGGGATGCTAACGTACTACAAGATTTTTTGTTTAAGTTTTGAAGGGACACAACGACTGGGCGTGATCTGTCTGCCCCTCTGACGAGGGCCAATTCATTTTATCCTCAAGCTCAGACACGGCCCGTATTTGGGATGTTCATCCCGGAGCACCCCTGACATTGATTGGTCACGACAGGGCGGTTACCTGCTGCGCTTTTGCCCCTCCAAGTTCTTATCCATACCTGTGCCTCCACCAAACGCTGCGGAGTTTTGCGTCAGGGGCTCACGGGATAAGAGCATCAAGTTGTGAAATGCGAATGGAAAATGCTGGGCAACTTACTTGGCCATCACAGTTGGGTGAGCGTCCTGTGTTTCATCCAAGTGGCAAGTACATTTTCTCGGCTGTGGACGATAAAACTTTACGCTCTTGGAATCTACATCAGAAAGGGCAGTGCATGAGCATCATTCGTGGTGTACATGAGGGGCTTTATCACATATCTACGATGGATCCGATCCATCAAGATCGCCCATGGCCAGCATGGAGATGGTGCGCGCTCCGCAGTAGCTTTGAACAATGATAACACAAACGCGCACTTCCGCTGTGTTACACATTGCCACAGAGAGTATGGATGAGGATGAGTGATACAGTGAAGCCGAGAGCTGCTTTTCGCATGTAAAGGAGACTCGCAAGAGGGCACTAGGGGCCGAGCATCCCTCCACGCTGATCAGCATGGCCAGATTGGCGTCGACCTACAGGAACCAGAACCGATGGGGGGAGGCAGAGAGGCTTCAGGTGCAGGTGATGGAGATGAGCAAGACCAAGCTTGGAGCGGGCCATCCCTCCACGCTGACCAGCACGAGTAACCTGGCGCATACACTGAGATGCCTTGGTCACCGTCATCAGGCGCTTGAATTGAGGCCGGTGCGTTCAACGGCGCATGCTTGGCTCATGACATCCACAAAGTTAATCCTCAATAGATGCAACCGAATTGTGGCAGCAAGATAACGACTAGCATCTTATAGCAAAATGACTTCCTATTTAGTACCTCATTTATGCATCTTTGGCAAGTCCTAACGAGGTACTAGTCAACGATGCCACAACTAATGTTGTGGCCTGTACCTTGTCTTTCAGGCTACGTCCGCGTGTACTCTCGATCAAGATAGCGACAATGGTTACTTCACACGCGTATTCTCGTTTCAAAGCCTTGCATCAGTTCATATGATACTCTCAAGCTGTGCCCGGAATACTTCGTCTCGAGAATCACTCGGAGCAAGGACAAGGTCATCCGGCTGATTGCTCCCGGTGATCGGCCGGCGTCTGGTTTTTCACAGAGGGGTACTTTCGTATGAAACGTTACGTCTAGCATACTGCCTATCGGCTTACTACCGGGAGTTATTTAGTCGTAGCAGTGGGAGTTTTCTCGTAGGTTTTCCGGCGTCACCTCGGTTGGACTCTTGACCAGAGCATTTTATGCTAGGGCTTCTGTTCCTTCCGGTGGTTCGAAGACCATACTCGTCGGGATACTTGAAATTAGAATTCTCCATGTAAATCTGGTCTCGCACAGCAAAAACCCAGCACCCATGAAGTGAAGTAGGCAAGGAAGCACGCCACGGAGGTGGGTGTACTGTGAGACCGACCCAAGCAGCGACAAAGTGGACACGTGGCCTCTATGCTAGCTTCCAAGATTCCGAGGAGCTTCTATGGCCAAAACATTAGTTATTTCCTAACCAAACCGCCATGAACATGCGATGATTCTCCCCGAGAACACAACGCTTCTAGAATAAAAATTCTTAAACTTGAATTCAAGGCACGCATGTTTTGATAGTGTAGACTCTTAAGACATTCGCGCCGGAGAGTTCCAGGGACGCTTGTGAGATTGCCACGAGTTCAGCAGATCCCAGGGCGGAGAGCCGCCGCATTTACCCAAATTTGGAAAAAATTTCATTTTAACAGATCGAACGCTAAAACTGGATTAGGCTGTAACATTTTTTCCTACGTAGCTAATGGAAAATTGCCTGCACTGCGCGTTCCCACAGCTTAACGTGATACGCCGAAAGCGGGGACTCGCTACTCGCGCTCACATTGCTACTCGTGCCTACTGGGTGTCGACTACAGTACACCCAGTGCTGTATTCGATATTCAAGAGCCCCTGTCAATATTTCAATTCAACATTGATCTTTTCAATATTGATATTTCAATATTAATATAGATGTATTCAATATTGAAGAGTTTTGAACGTATTGAGCATATTGAGGACATTTTAGCACGAGTGCTGTCATGGCTGAGCGCCCGTAAAGGCATCATGTGATGACGTGTGTAATGAGTGTCTCACTGCGAATTTGTTGTAAACGGCTCTATTAAGATCTCCTACATCTCCCTGTCACCTTATGAGGGTCGAAGTCAGATTCAATCCCAGCCTCATATAAGTGCGGGCCGTGCAGACACCAGCGCCTCCACAGGCCATCTCTCCGAACTCGCTTCCACTCCGCTACCCGGCAGCCCAGGGAGCGATTGCCCGATTCAGTAATGTCAGCACCCCTTCTGGTCACGGACTGAGCAAACGCACTCGGACGGCGACAGACTCGCGGGCTGATACAAAGAAATTGAAGCTAGATGAACATGTCAGACGTGATCGAGCCGGCAATAGTCGTGCTGTTAATGCATGGTATGCATGGCTAGCGGAAATTATCGCCTAGCCCAAAATTGCGTTCAATTGGCGCACGATGCTTTCAATATTTGCACCTTGTATTCTATATTCAATACTCGATACTCAGTATACATTTTCTCAGTATTGATCTTCTTTAATGCGAGGCTATATTGCGTATTGAGTATTGATTACAGCACTGACTACACCCAACGATCAAGCACGATCGTATTCGCACCCGCCAGCTGGAGTATTATTTGTCTTGACAAGCCCATGACGAAGTGGCGAATGTCGGGCGGATCAACGGGAAATCCCCGATGCAGTGGGTCTGCCACTGTCATGTTTACGACACCTAGCATCGAACAAGCTGAAGGAGGGTGACATCTGCGTGAATCCCAAATCAAGCGAGCCTATAAAAGCAGATGCTGTCCAGCGGTCGCCAGCTATCCTTATAGCCTGTTCACTACTCAGTAAAGCGGTGAAGTTACTCACTTCGTGACTTTGAACTAAGCGCTTCTCCTCAGAATGCCGGCCTACAGTGATATCCTCACTGCTCATCAGCGAGAAGCTCTGGATCGGTTGATTTGTGGAGACATGCATGATCTTGACCCGTGCATTGGCGACGTGAGTTGTCAGATGCGCGTGCCCTTCATCCTCGACGCCTACTGGAAAGTTCATTCTCGACTGCGCGAGAGAGGGCTACTTGATTGCATCTATGAAGCAATTAAACAACCCAACGGTAGCCAACAAGCGGCAAGACACAATGTCGATGGGACTGTGGAAGGCCAGCTTGCAGCCTTGAGAGCCTGGCAACAGTATGACGATACTGTCACGGATATTCGTCAACTCCTCGGCGAAAACACCATCGAGCTGCTCGGGTTGTGCTATTCTCTTACTTTATCCAACGCTCTCTCCTACGATGAATTTGGTACCTGCTTCTACTTTGTCTATTTGGGAAGCTTTGGGCCTCCCTCTCACCATCACGACAGCCACAGAAAGCTTGGTCCCGACAACCAGCTACCTATACTTCGTCAGAAGCTGGCAAGCGGTATCGTGACGTATTTTCATGACCTTGTGGGGAGGTTTGTCGAGGCTAGTACACATACAACCCGTGAAATGAAGCAAGGGGACTTTGTAAACTGCATTGAACAGCAACTGTATGAAGCAGTCCACCGGCTGTCATCCAGAATCGAACAGCAACATCCACATGCGGACAGCATTCCATTAGTTGCCTGTCAACCACAGATGAGAGTGGTTCTATTGCATGAATTTGCTTGCAAGAGGCCAATGGTTGTGACTGTTCGCCGTCTCAAAATTGTCAATTGTTCCATCAAGGGACTCATCTACACCCTCAGCGATACACGCTGCTTGTACTACACACCCAGCGAGGAAACAGGCGCTTTTGAGCTTGTCAACAGCGTTGATACAAAATTTCGCAACATTCCTTGCTTATCTTTTAATTGCTGGAGCACATATCTCGACTCGCAGCCGGGACGCGGTTTGGATTCGAGCAGTGACGCTGAGTACTTCCACGCTCTGGCTCAAAGCGACATTTCGTGGCTTATTGTTGCTTATTCAAATGTGCATCCGCCGTTCGCAAGCAAGTCTGACGCCAATGGTGATGATCTGCGTTCTACGTACGCAAATATTTGCGGAGCAGAGGTCAGAAGTTTCGACTACACCCGCGAGCGATGTCATGGATTTGACCTGCAAAGGCAACGACTTGAGGAAAAACGGCCAACGTTGTACGAGGAACTGGTCATGGCGGTTGACTTAGGACAGAGACATAACTTTGCAAACGCCAGGCTCATACCCATGGGTGCGAGATTCAGAAACTGCTATGTGCGAATTGGACACGCTGTGGATTTTGCAGTAGAGCATGTAAAGGTCTCGACACTTGAGCGAGCCGAATCATTTTGCATGAGTCTGAGAAGTCGCCATGCCAGTGCTAGTCAGGCCGTCATCGGACAGTTTGTTGTGAGAATTGGTCGTTGTGGTGTTAGTTGCACGGATGAAGGTTTCGCTCGCTCTCTTGGCGGCATTAAGCATAAGAATAAGAAGTGGGGCAGGTACGCGTCAAGATATGCCCGGAACTTGATGCTCTGTAGTGAATTCTCAAACTCTACACTATAGTTTAGATTTCTAGTCTGATTCAGCCGTATGCTGACTTGACATCAATCGGAGAGGTTGTTTTCGAATATGATAATGTAAAACGGTCCTCCAAAGTCTCCTCCCACAAGATCAGTTGCGGGGAGCTCTTACGGATACGGATTTTATTTCGCCCGAAGCAAAGTGCATAAATTTGCTGAGCAACTACTGACAAACGGGGAAGGTGGTCAGAGACAGCTGATTCAGGCGACAGCTTCATTTAGAGGAAGAAGCCTACGTGCCTTGCAAGCCTCAGTACTTTGTGTACAATAATACAATAAGTTTATTACGCCCGGTGACTATGCAGCCAATAGGGCTCACTAGCTATCTTGTACAAGCCCAAAATTAGTCTTTGACTCCTGCAAGCCCATAAGCGATTATCTTCTCATGCTTGTCATCAAGGGTTCAGGGTGGGTTCGATTCTGCGACCGCTGCGAAGGCTGAAACTGATAGCATGAAGCAACAATTGCATGTCGCTTGTCAGAACTAGACCGCAAAGATCACGAGCCGATGAAGGATCTCACTGCGTGCGACAAAGTGTGTGGATACTGTGGAGAGTGCGCTCATTAGGCACCAATGCTGTCAGTTTATGGTAGATTGATTCAATGCTTGTGAAGCACCGAGCGCCTTTACCGGTACCTTGCCCTCGTTCGTTTAGTTCTGACTAGACAGTTGTGCTGCACGCACTTCTCTTTTCGTGCCTTTGCTATCACATCATGCACATGTCTGCTTCTCAACCTCCAGAATTCGCCGCTGACAGTATCTAGTGCGCCAGCACATGAAAATCACAGACAGCATTCATATGCCAAAACTATCTCGAGTCTCCATGGCTGTACAGAGAAGGGCGAAACGACTGTCACACTTTTCGTTAAACAAGAATAATAGCCATTTAGGAGCAGCGCTGCCAGGTACCCGTCAGGTACCTGAAATTCTTTTGTGGGGAAAGAAACAGTTGAACTTGGCCGTTATTTTGCAGATGTGCACCAATTATTGCTCTGCTACAATAAGATCAGCTTTGGGCGATGCAGCTCTTCTTGAAATGGAGATTATTAGCCGAAAAGTACGGCATTTGGCAACTAGCAAAAAAGTGACACACAAAACGCCTTTCTCGGTACACTAATGTCCCTTTTTTTGTCAAATAAACATAATAGTTGGCAGCCATTCTAGGCTGCAGCGCAGCGCCTCTAAGTACCCACTTGGTATCTAAGACTTCCAGCAGTGGAAATAGGCAGTCGAACTCAGTTGTCACTTTAGCACATATAGGTACCGAGAAAGGCGTTTTGAGTGTCACTTTTTTGCTAATTGCCAAATGCTGTACTTTTCGGCCAATAATCTTCATTTCAAGAAGAGATATTCTCCTGCATCGCTCAAAGCTGATCTTATTGTAACACAGCAATAATTGGTGCACAGGTGTCAAAATAATGGCCGAGTTCAACTGTTTCTTTCCCCACCAAAAAAGTTTTGGGTACCTGACGGGTACCTGGCGGCGCTGCTCCACTCACTAAAATGGCTGCCGCTATTATTCTTGTTTTAACCAAAAGTGTGACAGTCGTTTCGCCCTTCTCTGTACAGCCATGGAGACTCGAGATAGTTTTGGCATACCGGCCGTGTAGGCGAAGGTCAGTGACCCTCTTTGCATGTATATGAAGCCCTTTTTTGCCCAACTTCAGACTGGATACACAGCATAGGCTTATAGTTGCCCTCTTGGATACCTCCACCGGGCGTAATAAACTGAATATTATCCTTAATTAACAAAAGAGGGGCACTCGCTCCGCCTTTACAGTATCTGTACTGTAGAAACTGTTGTTACAGTAAAAACCGAAATGGGTATCGCGGGTGAACACCTACATAACAAAGATAGCGGGTAACAGCCAAAAATAGCTTGTACCTGCTAAGTACCTTTTCGCTCACCCTTAACAGGGCTTAATGGCTAGTTGCCGCTTAATGCTCTACTAGATATTTTCGCCCAAGTCATCGTTACGGGGGCTCTGAAAGGCACGAAAAGGCGGTCTTCTCTGAACACACGTAGCCTGAAGCATCTGTCTCAGAGCGCCTTCCTCATTGTAGTAGGCGCCGTGGCTAGTCAGGAACTGTGATGCATCTCAGCCCCAGTGTACCTATATTTGGTGGGATTTACCACCGGATTGGTGGCAATCTCGCAGGCGTAACAGATAATACAGCCGTCGAAAACTCAGTACCCCAGTTTCCCTAATAAGAGAGGAATCCCAGCGGCGCTGCTCTAACATATGCCCTTTATCAACCCACTACCCTCCTATGTTATACCTAAGTACGTCTACAGCTGGCCGTGCTGTACCTATGAAGCCAACTAAAATAGGTGACGGAGGCAGGTGACTAGTGGAAGCTGGGCCACTATGTAGCATATGGCGTTTGCCAAGCTGGATGCGCTGCGGCGGTTGTGATGGCTTACTACGCTGCTGCTGGCGCGACTGCGGGCGCAATGGTGGGGCCCACAGTCGTTGTCTGCAAGCTTGCGTCTGGCAAGTGCCAGGCAGCTTGCTCGGTTGCTGGATTTGGTTCCAGTGCTTGATATTGAAATGTGGATCGGTTTCATGGCATTATCGATCAAAAGATACGTACTTTAGCTGCTCTTAATCCTGCGCTGTATGTACCGGTATCTACCTACATACAGTAGACTTTTTTTAATCTGCACCTGTTTTTTTCCGCCCTTAAACGGATATTTGCAGGTGCTCTTCCTCGGAACGGGCCGATTGCGCCCGTTCAAGCAGCGCCACTATTCCATTTAGCGTACAAATCTTGTGGCAGCATGTCCCTCCTCCCATCATCCTGTGAAACCACCAACTTATCCGCGTTTGCATCGTACTTGACCCTAGCCTTACCGCCGCACTCCTTCGCCAGAGCCGTGATACGCCTAATTAACCACGCGAGCTTCCGCAAGCCCGGCTCGTTGTCGGCCTCCCACTGCCGAATCCGCGCAGCCACATTCTCGACCTGCGGTTTCTGGAACGTGCCCCGGTCGTGGTACGCCCGCACCAGGTTCGGCGTCTGCGACGCCCAGAGCTGCGCCGCCACCTCGCTCAAGAGAAGCGGCTTCCGTAAGGTCCGAGTCTTGATCTCCAGCGTGGAGCGAAGCGGCACCGTCTGGCCGCCCTTGCCGATCCTGAGCTTGGAGCCGCCGATGGGAGTATAGTCCGTC